>RJWM01044168.1:0-13406 GCA_004363535.1 Dasyprocta punctata | reverse complement strand
GTCCTGTGTACTATATAAAGGAGGAGAAGAGGCTTGCTCTTGCTCCTTTTACTTTGGCTGCTTTTGTTCGGTTGCTGCCTTGAAGTGCTGTCCCTGTGCCATGCCACCCTGCCTTGGAGCCAGCTGATTGTGGACTGAAACCTCCAAAAACTGTAAGCTAAATAAACCTTTCCTTCCCTAATTTTGGGTGTCAAGTGTTTTGTCTCAGCAACGAGTAAAAAGTAACCAAGACACCGTCTCAAAAAAACAAAACAAAAAAAAAGAAACAGAAGGATGTGGAGAAAGCCTAGTGCTGGAGAAGTTTTGAGGATGTCAGAAATGTTTTCACTATGCATTCCAAATACCAAATAGAGGAACCCAATTCCTCAGTGAATAATTATAAGATGTTAAGATTAAAGTGAAAACATGCAGGGCGTGGTGGCGCATGCCTTTAATCCCAGCACTCGGGAGGTTGAGGTAGGTGGAGCGTTGTGAGTTCGAGGCCCGCCTGGGCTACAACACAAGCGCAAGGCTGGCCTGAGCTACATAGTGCGACCCTGCCTCAAAAAACCAGGGCCAGGAGTTTGGCTCAGCGGCTTAAGCGCCTGCCCTGGCAGGCGTGAGACTGTGAGTTTGATCCCCAGTGCTGAAAAAAAAATAAAATAAAAAAATAAAGTGAAAACATTTGTTTTGCTGAAAAATAACACACATGAAATGAACTTCGGTTTCCCACTGTTAGGAGACACTGGCAGACTCCCCTACCTTCAGAACAACTCAGGGCCACTGTCATCAGGCTTGTGCGTGGCCCTCTCCAACGTGTCTCAGGATTAAGGAAAGAAAGAACGCAAGTGTAGCTGGAAAGCAGGGATAATTGTGTCTTCACCCACACATGCCAGAAAGAAACCTGTGGGCAACTGGCCTGACAAACTAGCACACACAGCCAGGTGGGGGCTCATGCTCACAGCCCCAGTGCGGGGGAGGCTGAGGCAGGAGGATCACATGTTCAAGTGCACCCTGGGCAAGTTACCACTTAGTGAGCCCTTCTCGGGGAAACAAATTTTCAAGGCCCTGGGCTCAGTCTCCAGTGCGGCAAAAACAAAGCACAGCCACGCCACTTAACCAACATCTAATACTCTCTATACCTGCTCCACCTGATAGCTCAGCACGGCCACGACTACATCCTGGGTGAGGCTGAGTATATGTGGCTGCAGATGCTCTCAGAACTGTTCTAACCTTGCTCCCTTCCTGATGAAATTAGCCTCAAAACTGTTCTGATTTAACCCAGTCAAATTTGTAACTAATGAGAACTGTGTAAAAGACTATTGTGCACACTACAGGCAATCAACAACCAGTAAAATATCTCCCCCTACCCCCAAATTTTCCTTTTCTTTGTGAAACAGGGTCTTGCTATGTAGTCCAGGTTGGCCTCAAACTTGCAGCAATCCTCCTGCCTCAGCCTCCCTAGTGCTGGGATTATAGGCATGTGCCACCATGCCTGGCTTCTGCAAAAAATTTAAAACCTAGAGCCTGTGTGATCCCCGTAATTTCAGCACTCTATGAAGATCAGCTGCAAGATCGAGGTGCCAGGGCCACAAAGCAAGACCATCTCAAAATTTAAAATCCAGCAAAGGGGTTAGGCATACAGCTCAGCGGCACAGTGCCTGTCTGGCAAACTCAAGGTCAAGCGTTCGATTAAAAAAAAAAAAAAAAATCCAGAAAAGGCCTCCACTGTGGAGGCAAGCACAGTGCAGAGGAGTAACTTCTACAAATCAGGTTACAGAAGTACAAGTAGCAGCATTTCAACCAGATCTTCCAGATTCTGATAAGGGTGGAAAGGACACTCCAGAGTAAAGGGAGTGGACAGTGATGGGTGTGGCCAGTGGCCTTTACTGATAAAGGTGACAGGAAGAGAAGCTGTGAGAGCGGCAGCTAAGGGTAAGGACGAGCCAGATGGTGAGGATCCCAGGGTGGCCCCTGAAGCTCCCACATTGCTTCCTAAGAGGGGCAGCGGGAGGGGCAGGGGATGCTCTAAGGTGGCAATCTCTGCAGGAGTGTCCCCGCAGCCTAAGCAGTGGAAGGGCCACCGCCCTCAGGCCCCACACACACAGCAGCACTGAGAACCTCTGGGGCACAGGTCAGGAGTTAACCTGGGCAACAGAAGGGGGAAGAGGGGAGAAGCCAAGACTGGGGAAAAGGAGGTGCTATGCCTTCTGTCCAGACGTCCCCATAAGCCTCATGCTGTCAAAGGTGAGGCTTTTTTGGAGAGGGCTGGATCTAGAGTGGGTGACGCTGGGACTGATCCATGGTACAATACTAGGATCAATGGCACTAGGATTAAGGGTGTGAATGCCACCCACCCTAAGTAGCCTGGATAAGATGTAAGGGACAGAAAGAGCTGAGGTCAACCCTTGTTGCTTTGCTACCTTCTGCCCATCATGAACTGTTTCTCCTCTTCAATCCATCTGCCACGCCACCCTGCCTTGGAGCCAGGCAAGTATGGGCTGAAACCTCTACAAACTGTGAGTTAATAAACCTCTCCTCCTTTAACTTTGGGTGTTGGGTGTTTTGTCTCAGTAAGGAGAAAAGTGACGAACACAGGAAGCCAGTAGAGAGAACTCCCTCTGCAATCAATGTTCGCAGCCTCAGGAGGAGCCCAGGCAAGGGAGCCGCATGGGAACTGGCTGAAGGAAAAGTCTGATGGAACAGTGCAGGGAAGCAGACCTGGGAACCATCTGGTTATCTCAGAAGAAGGAGCTCTCTAAGGGTTCCCAGCCTGGGTAATGAAAACTGACACAACGTGAAACGAGACGCTGCCTCAAACTGTGCAGGGACGTGCAGTCCACGAAGTCCATCCTTCTTATCTGTACCACAGCCAAAAAGGCAGGACATGCTAGGCTGGGCGTGGCGGTGCACGCCTGTAATCTCAGCACATAAAGGCTAAGGCAGGAGGATCTGGGTGACTTCAAGGCCAGACTGGGCTACACAGCAAGACTGTTTAAAAAAAAAAAAAAAAGATTTTCATAAAAAACTGTAAGACCCCAAACTGAAGGAGTAAACTTTTTTTGTAAACTCCTTTCTAATTACTGAAAAATCATTGTTTATCAAGCATGGCAGCTGAATTTAGGATATATGGTTTTGGTTCTTTTGAGATGTGGTCTCACTCTGTAGCCCAAGCTGGCCTTGAACTGATTTTGTAGCCCAGGTGATCCCACAGCTTCAGGCTCCTGGAATTACGGGCACTAACCTTTCTTTTTTTAACTTTTAGTTTTACCTTGAGACAAGGTCTCACTAACTAGCCAGGCTGGGCTCAGACCTGTCATCCTCCTGTCATTCTTCCTGGTAGGTGGGATTACACACCAGCATCACCTGCCTGCCAGACATACAGTAAATTCAAGAAGCCCAGCCTATAGAAACTCAAAGGCATGATTTCAAAAAGAACTTCTGACATAAAGAAATGAGGTAGTGGCCCACGCCTGAAATCCCAGCATTTGGGAGGCTGAGGCAGGAGGATCACTTCGAGTTTGAAACCAGCCTGGGCTACAAAGTGAGTTTGAACTGCATAGTGATACCCTGTCTCAAAAAACAGGACTGGGGATTTAGCTCAGTGGCTTACGCGCCCGCCTGGCCGGCACGAGGTTGTGAGTTTGATCCCCGGTTAAAAAAAAAAAAAAAAAAAAAAAAGAAAGAAAAGAAAGAAATGAGGTAAAGATCCCACGACCTATTTAAGAATGGTTCAGTCCAAAATAATTGACGGGTGAATATTTGACCTTCAAGATGCAGTGACAGGTACTTTTCTTCCTTAAAACCCGGCGTCTATAAAACGGTCGAAGTATTCTGAACCGGTCTAACAGAGCACAGAATTCCAGCTTGAGGCTTTCACTAGATAACAGCCTTTGGCCCTAGCGTCACCTTTTAGCAAAACTGCTTGTCCTCTCCTTCTTCTCCTCCTCCTCTACCTTCTGCCATTTTTTAAACGGGCAAAACCCCTAAAGTGTAAAAACCCACTCTTAGGAACTTAGATGGTGAGGCAAGCCAAGCAACCTCAGTGATGATGATGGCCAAGACTCACATTTAATTAACTGACCCAAGAGTCGCGTATCCCTCTTCCCTCTACTAGCTTAAGTCTTTAAAGCTTGAGCACAGAATAAAGCTGAAAGGTAGCGAAAGGGAAGAAAAAAACCCGGCCGGGTTCTGCCCGTTCGGGGGTCTCCTCCGCTCCCAAGGGCTCCCCAGCCCCGTCATCTGCGCACCGCACGCTGCGGGCGACATTCCGGGGCGAAGGAGGATTCCAGAGCGGCGACCGGCTCTCCAGGCTGCAGCCAGCAGCCGCGGGCGCTCGAGGTCCTGGACACCCACAGCAGCCGGGTCAGGAAGGGGCTCCGGGGCCGAGGCCGGTGACTTTGGGGCCTGTCACTCGGCCCGCTGCCGTAACCTTCGCCAAACCTTGCTCCGCCCCGCCCGCCCGCGCCATAGGCCCGGGCGCCCGCCACTCAGCGCCACCGCCCCGCCCCGCCCCTCGGCGCCCCCTCCGGGCCCCCGAGGACAAAGCGGGGGACTGGGGGCGCCGGGCCCCGGCAGCCAGGCCCCACCGCGGCCCCCGCCGGCCGCAACTCCCGGAGCCCGTGCGACGACGGCGCCCGCACAGGACCCAGCCGGCCCATTGTGCGCACTCATCGCCGGCGCGCAGCCGCCACGGGTCCCGGGCGCGGCCTCGGGGTGCGGAGACGCCGGCCGGCCCGCGCCGCGCCTCCCGCCAGGCCCCAGGCCGGGGCTCCGGGCCGGCCGGGTCGGCGCGGGGCTCGATGCGGCCCAGCCTCCCTCAGGCCGCCCGGAGCCCGCCGCGCGCGCCGCCCCGCCCCGCGCCCCTTGCCCCGGGACGCCCTCCGCCCCGCGCCCGCCCCCCGCCGCCTTACCTGCAGAGGCTGCCGGACAGCGCGGGCGGGCGCCTCACCTCGCGCTCGGGGCTGCGGGCGGCTGCCGAGCGCCGGGCGGCCCTGGCTTGCGCCTGACGTAAAGCGGCGGCGGCCCCGGCGCCACTCGGCGGAGGGCGGGAGGCGGTGCTGCGCGGCCGCTCCGCTCCGTTACCTGGCAACTGGCCTCAGCGCCCCGCCAACCAGGCCGCGTTCCATATCCTTCCGCCCGGGCGCGGGATTACATCAGCGCCGCCCGGCCACGCCCTCCTGCCGGGCGGCGCGCGCGGGGGCGGGGACACGGGGCTGCCCGGGCCCGGCCCCCGCGCCCCACCTGTGTGCGCCCCTGCTCGCCGCGTCCCCGGAGGGCGGCAGTGGGCGCATGAAAAGAAAGACTGAAATTTAAAAAAAGGAAAGCAACCCGGAAGACGCGCTATACAGCAAGGTGACACGGCTTTTTAAAATTACTAAGTAGGCAAAAAAAAAAAAAGGTGTAAAAGACATCCTGCAAGATTCGGAAGTGCGAGCCAAAAATGTGCACTAACCTTTTCATCAAAGTGTCCTGACACCCACCCGCCCGCCCTACATATGACGCCCGGGCCTGCGGAGCGGCTCGGAGAGCGCGGGCTTCGGGGGCGGCCGGGGCGGGGCCCTGCCAGGGTCGCCGTGGGGTCCCCATCGCGGCCCGCTCGCTGGCTGCGGAGCGGGGGCCGAGCGGGCCTCGTGGGGGCGTCGAGCGCGGGCCGAGAGCGACCGGCGTTCGCGGCCAGCGCCGCTGCTGTCCTCGGCCAGGACCCCGGGGTGAAGCGTGACCGTCCCCGGCGCACCGTGAGGGAGCCACGGCTCCGGCGGGGACAGCGACTGCCCGCCGCGCTGCGGGACTCGGGGCCTTCCCTGCACGCCCGCTTCCGGCGGGAGCGAGACGGCCGGGCCCTGACACCGCGTCTCTGCGCCCCTGCCCCGCTCGCTTCCACGTGCGGCTCCGGGGTTCACCCGAGGTGAACGCGGCGCAGCAGCAAGCACGGCGCGTTCCTTCGCCCGCGTCTCTTCCGGAGCTGTTCTGGGGCTGGCTGGGCGCCAGGCAGGGCGTCCCTGGAGAGCGCGCTGGGAGAGGGGCGAGGACCAGTATCTGGGGGCTAGGCGGGAGCAGACGTCTGCTGATTCTGAGGTCCCCCAGACTCCGGATTTCACACCAGGTAAAAGATTTCCCAAAACGTGAGGGACTTGCACAAGGTGGTGGAATATTAATTTTCTGGCCACATTGACGGTAGTACTGTGACACCTGTGTATTAGGAAAGGGCGCGGGACCGACAGTGTTTAAACTAGTAACAGTGTATCTCAAACGCAGTTTTCTACTCCGTGTCCCCGCACAGTAGCAGCTCATTGATCTTACCACTTTGTCACGAGCCAGTTTCTTTGCACATAAATATTTCATACGTATTTCCTTCTCTGACAACAGACGTACATTGGTAAAATGTAAATATTCTTGGGTTCAGGTGTTGTTCTAAGTTAGGGGAACTGTAATTTATTACGTGCCACAGTTATGGGCAAGAAAACCAGGAAATTGTAACCTGGCGTCCCTGGAGAGAACTGGTACTGAGGTGGGAAGCAGAAGATTGATGTTCGGTTTCCCAGCCACAGTGTGGCATGATGGTAGGGACGCAGGAGAGGACAGTTGCTTTCTTCACAGCTCTGGTAAAAATAATCCATTCTGCCCCGGCATTGGTGGCTCACAGCTATAATCCTAGTATGCAGGAGGCTGAGGCAGGAGGATCATTGTGAGTTCAAGACCAGCCTGGGCTACAAAGTGAATTCAAGGCCAGCCTGAACTGCGTAGTGAGACCCTGTCTCAAAAAATAGGGTCAGGGATTTAGCTCAGTGGTGTAAGCGTCTGCCTGGCAGGCACAAGGTTGTGAGTTCAATCCCCGGTACCAAAAAATAAAAATAAAAAATAAAGTCAGCTGGGCTACATAATGAGTTCAAGGTCAGCCTGATCCTGTCTCCAAAAAAAAAAAAAAAAAAAGACAAATGAGGCCAGGGACATAGCTCAGTGTTATAAGTGCCTGCCTGGCAAGCACAAGGTCCTGAGTTTGATTCCCAGTACCAAAAGAACACAAGCAGTAGTTATAATCTGTTCTACCATTGAATTTTTTTTCCAGTTTTTAAGCTTTGAATATATTCTATATGTGCTGATGGGTTCCATAATCGCGTTTCTTAAAACTCAGATGTCAGCTGGTGAAGTGTGGAGCGTAATCCACTTTGAAGGAGACTGGTAGGTTTAGAAACTCTCACTGGGCCTCGAGGAGGAGGCACCGGGAGGAACTGGGGATTTGGGGTTGGCTCTCTGGGTTCACTGTGGTCAGTTCACAGGCGTCTAGGGCCCCAGTACCATTGAGTCATCGCTTGGGGTGACAGGTGACCCCTTATGGTTCAGGCCGGGTGTCCTTGGCCTCCACAGCTGGGTGTGGGGGATGTCTCGAAGGGCCCAGCGGGGCTGTCCTGGGCCATCGGAGGGCTCTTGGTGGCCACCACCACATGGGTGGGGCTGACAGCCACGGCTTCCTCATACCGCTGCGGCCACTTCTTATAAGCCACAAACTGGTAGAACCTGAAGGTTTCTGGGCCGAAGAGGTAAACTGAGGAGGGATTAAGTAGGATTTGGAGGTGGTGAGGAAGATTACAGAGGACTGTGTCTGGATTACTTGTTTCCTTGGCTAAAGCCTCTGTTCTTCAGGTTATTTTAAAAAAGTCTTAGCAGGCTTGGTAGACTCCACCCCAGGACCTTTGCACTTGCGGGAGTCCTCTTTCCAAAGCATTCTCTCTCCAGAGCCTTCTTTGAGGCTCAGCTACAGTGTCACCTACCAGGGCCACTTTCCCCAGTGCCCGGTTCAGAGCAGCCAACCTTCCCAGGCACGGTGCTGCTGCCCTGTGTTGGTCTTTGCTCACAGATGTCACCTGTCTCTTGCTCCCGTGCGGTTTCCTTGTCACTCTCCGCCTCCCATCTGAAGCCTCACATCCTGAGAGAGCAGGCAAGGCCTTGCCCGAGGTCACCCTACCCAGGGCCCTGCCCACCACCTTGCATAGAGCCCCTGGGGACAGGTTACCAGCTTAAACTCAGCAGCACAGCCGCTTTCTCCGCCCAGGCTGAGACCCCCAGGGGGCGTAGGGGGGCCCAGAGGCCTCAGTGAAAGCTGAGCTCCTTCTGCATTTTCTACAAAGAAGCATTTTAGAGCCTGGATGTGGTGGTGCAAGCCTGTAATCTCAGCACTCTGGAGGCTGAGGCAGGAGGATCACCATGAGTTCAAGGCCAGCCTGAATTACGTAGGGAGACCCTGTCTCAAACAAAACTAAACACACACACAAAAAAAAATCTTGGTTTCTATGTGCACCTGGGGTCATCTGTTTCATTTCTCCACCCACAAGAGCACCTTCCGCAGCTCTGCAACCCTGCGCCCAGGCATGGTGGTGACAGAGAAGGTGATAGCTCTGGTCCGCTCCGACCTGGACATTCTGCATGCCAGTGGGGGCCTGGAGAACCCAGGCTGAGACAGGGGTCCATCACACACAACCCCTCAAAGCATGTGCTCAAGCCAGGTGTGGCTGGGCACGCCTGAAATCCCAATGCTCCAGGAAGCCGAGACAGGAGGATGGCAAGTTTGAGCCCAGCCTGGGCAACTTAGCAATTTGGCAAGACTGCATCTGAAAATAAAATATAAAAAAGGGCTGGAGATGTAGCTCAGTGCAAAGGCCCTGGCTGGGTTCAATCTCCAGTACTGCATAAAAGACAGGAGAATGTTCAAGCCCTTCCGCCCCAACAGTAACAACCCCAGCTCCCAGCGCATGGATCAGAGCGTCTGTGACGCCCACAGCGGCCACAGGGCAGAGGTCACATGCTCTGCAGCTAGAGTCGACAGCTTGCCTGTTTCGCCCCAGGTCACAGCACTACGTGGCAATGCCAGGAGGTCATTCCAGCCCCGTCCTTGCAACTGGGCCTCCTGGTTTCATCAAAGTCCAACCTGAGTCACCTTTCAAAGGAATGGTGCCCAGGTCAGCTCCACGACCAGCTGAGGCCTGAGGCCTCCCCAGACGCACCCTCATTCACCACGTGAACTTGCATTCCATTCCAGGGCAGGCGGTCACCGTGGCCAGGCAGCCCGGCCTCCAGCCTCTGTGGTCTCCTTCCCTGGCTCTTCCCAGGCCTCAGCTCTGCCATACCCTGTCCTGTAGCCCCTTCTCCAAGGGGCAGGAGAGGTAAAGCCAGGCGTCAGCGGCTGACCTTGAGTCAGGGCCCAACCTTCGTGGGCTCCAGCCTCATGGAATATGAGATGATAGGCTGAATGTTCCCTCCCTCCTCCTCACTCCTCCTCCTCCTCCTCTTCTTTCTCCTCCTTCTTCTCTTCCTCTTTGGTTTTTATGAGACTGGGCCTTGTTATATATTCAAGAGTGGCCTTGAATTCGCAGTGATCCTCCTGCCTCAGCCTCCCAAATGTTGGAGATACAGGCATGGGCCACCATGCCCAGTTTAAATCTCTTCATTATTCTTCCAGGCTCATTCCAAGAGCTGACAGCTTTGCCCTTGCTACTAAGCCTCCACGCCACTCCACGGAAAACTCAGCAACAACTCTGGCCACTGTCCAGCCCAAGGCCCTGCAGCCCACCAGCTCAGTGTCTGGGTGGTCTACTTCCTTCATCTGTGAATTGACTGGACTGAGGTTATCGGTCTCGGGGTCCTGGTGCAGGGGTGAGTGAATCCACTGTGCACCCCACGTGGGGCTGACACTCAGGAAATGCCAGTGCCCACACCAGCCTATCTCACCCTGCCCACTGTCCTGTCTAGTTCCCGCTTCCTGCCCCTCCCCCCTCGATGCCCGACCTGACTACTGTGCATGCTTAGGGACAGTGGCATTCCCTCTGCTGCTGAAGAAGCCGGACAGAAGGTGACTCCCAGATCCCTCTCCTCTCCGGGCATTGGTCTGGGCCCTGCCTCGTCGACCCAACCTGGCCTGTCCAGGGCTGGCTCTTGGCCTCTTCCCTGTCACTGCATTCCAGGGTGTCCCCTCCCTGGCTGCCTGGCTGCGATCCCGGTGACCGTCCCGTTGAGTCTGCTCCAGGCTTAGAGTCTGTTGCATCTGGCATTTCTCCACCCAAGCGCGAGTCCCGGGCTGCCTCTCAGAAGCTGTGTGACTTCAAGCAAGTTATTCCCCCTCTCTGAGCAGCCTTCCACGTCTCTGTGATAGAACTAATGAAAGCATCCACCTGTAGCAAACTTAATTTCCTTCCTTCCTTTCTCTCCCCCACTCTCTCTTTCTTTCCTGAAATGAGGTCTCACGACCTAGCTCAGATTGGTCCCAAACTCCTAGATTCAAGTGATCCTCCTGTCTCCTGGGGCTACTGCTATTGTACCCCACACCCAGTTTAAATACTGTTCCTTTTTTTGATTTGTTTTGTTTTGCTTTTTGAGATAGAGTCTCACGATGTAGTTGCACCTGGCCTTGAACTCACTATGTCCCCCAGAACGGTGTTGAACCTGTGGTGATTGTTCTGCCTCAGCCTCCTGAGAGCTGAAATTGTGTAGTCCACCATGCTAATTTTTTTTTTTTTTTTTTTTTTTTTTGTGGCACTAGAGATTGAACTCACAACCTCGCGCCTGCCAGGGCAGGCGCTTAAGGCACTGAGCCAAACTCCTGGCCCTGGTTTTTTGAGGCAGGGTCGCACTATGTAGCTCAGGCCGGCCTTGCGCTCGCGTTGTAGCCCAAGCTGGCCTCGAACTCACAACACTCCGCCTACCTTAGCCTCCCAAGTGCTGGGATTAAAGGCGTGCGCCACCTCGCCCGGCTACCATGCTAATTTCTTGATGTGTCTGTTCAGTCCATGAAGCCCCTTCCTAGGTTTGGAGAAACCCTCCCCCTTGCAAATCTGATGGTGATCAAAGCAGGCTCCCTGTGGGAGCGTGAGGCGGGGCACCGAGTACACCCCCTAACCTCCCTACCTTGGGTGTTTACAGAATAATACCAGAAACCATCCGGAGGTGCATCCTGGACTTCTGTGCCCCGAGCGAGTGCCCTGGGGTTGGAAATGATCCTAATCCACCCGTGAGCCCCGCAGGCCTGGTGAGGTCACCAGCAGGCCTTGGGCAGGGGGGGACACACCCCCTGGGTGACCCGGAAGGCGGAGGCAGCGTCCTCTCTCTGCCCCCCTGCTGACTCTGGAGGAGGGGTCTCAGACGGGCCAAAGGGGACAGTCCTCAGAATCTCAGTTCAGCCCTGCTGGTTTCCAGGGGGAGCCAGGTCCCACCCTCTGAGTCTCAGGTCTCTGCCAGGCAAATTCCTTGTCTTCCCTCTCTGGGCACAGTTCCCGGCCACCAAGGGGGACACCAAAATGACCCTTCCCCCCTTCGCCTCAGTTCCACAAGCACTCCGGGGCCAGCACTGGGCTGCTTGCTGGCCACCAGAGCACCCAGATGCAGACCCTCGAGAACTGTCCACATCTTGACTAACATCTATAGAGGCCCCACTTCCGCCCGTTGTGGTGGCCCATGGCGGTCACACAAGCACTTGGCAGGCTGAAGCAGGAGGATCGCTACAAGTTTGAGTCTAGTTGGGCTACATAGCCAGACATTTTCTCAAAGAAACAAACAAAAAGACTATTTGAGAATAAGGTCACATTCTCAGGTTCTGGGGATTAATACTTCAATGCATCTTTCTGGGGGGCACAAAATTCAATCTACAACACCTATGGTGTTCTTGCCCCTACTTTTTTTTTTTTTTTTTTGAGACAGGGTCTTACTGTGTAGCCCAGGCTGCCTCCTGAGTGCTGCAATTACAGGCGTGTGTTTTTAGTAGTGTGTGTTTGTAATACGTAGTGGTAATGTTTGCTTTAGGAATAGGAATATCTTGATTATTTTCAAACACTTCACCCTCCCCCACTTACTCTACTCCCCACCTTCCCTGGCCTAAGAAATTCAAGGTGGTCTCTTTTAATCTTCCCAAGAAGGGAGGGGCTGGTCTTCTCTTGTTTCGTTTTTTTGTTTTGTTTTGTTTTGTTTTGCGGCACCGGGGATTGAACTCACAACCTCGCGCCTGCCAGGGCAGGCGCTTAAGGCACTGAGCCAAACTTCCGGCCCTGGTTTTTTTGAGGCAGGGTCGCACTATGTAGCTCAGGCCGGCCTTGCGCTCCCGTTGTAGCCCAAGCCGGCCTCGAACTCACAACGCTCCGCCTACCTCAGCCTCCCGAGTGCTGGGATTAAAGGCGTGCGCCACCACGCCCGGCTTCTTGTTTCGTTTTGTTTTGTTTTTGAGTCAGGGTCTCACTGTGTAGCCCAGGCTGGCCTCGAACTCACAGCCATCCTCAGCCTTCTGAGTGCTGAGTTTGCAGGTGTGCACCGCCGCTCCCGGTGGGAAGGGCTGTTTATCTTCACTTTACAGATGAGGAAACTGAGGCTTAGAGAACTGAAGTCACTTCTTGGCTCAGCTGGTTTGTGCTAGGACTAGGAACCAAGATGGGCTCTGAATTCGGCTTTCTTCAGCTCATCTTTCTCTCCACGCATTCCGAAAACATCTACTGAGTGGTGGTGCAGCAGGCATTGTTCCCGACTCTGGTAGGCACCGAAAAGTGAAGCGACAGTGTCTCTAAGGAATTTACAATAAGTCTGCGAACTGACTATAAAATCTAAAACTGTATGATTACTAACGGTGATGACTGTTAGAAAAAGAAACAAATGGGAAGTACGTGTATGGACCATGAGGAAGACTCAACTCTTCATGATCAGGAAAGGAAATGTGTCAGACATAGGAACAGCACGTGCAAAGGTCCTGAGGCAGGAAGGTCACAGTGCCGTGAGTGCCTGAAAACCCTTGGGCATGGCTGGAGGATTCCAGAGGACTTCAGAGAGGCCACTGGAGGAGGAACTGCAGGGATAAGATCAAGCCAGGCCTTGGGTTGTAGGCAAGGAGCGTGGAATTTGCTTGGGATGCTGGGGGGAAATGAGGCTGGATGGCAGGTGTGTGAGGGAATAATTCATCTGCATGCTCCGTGATTTCAGCTTGAGCTGAGGTGATGCGTCTCACGCTGTGGTGAATTCAAAGCTGAGGAAGTTCTCAACCTTGGTGAGGTTTGGGGTTTCAGGCTTCTTGGATGCCAGATCAAATCTCAGGTCAAAATATCCACTGGGCCAGGCCAGCACCCTGGAGTTTGCCCCCGACAGTGGGGAGCAGTGCATTATGGGAGGAGCTAGAGTCCTGGGACCCGCTTGCCCCTTGGTGGCTTCTGCCCTGGATTTCTAACAGCCGCAGGTCCTGTGGAGCTGCTCAGAGCCACACTCTGGTCAGGGGCGGTAACCATGGGGGTGACTGAGCCTCGGCCTCCCCATCTGCAAGGCCTCCTGTCACAGACTGTGTGAGCCAGCTCCCCACTGCTGGGACCGAATGCCTGAGAAATCAGTTTAAAGGAGGAGAGACTTAGCCCGGCTCATGTTTCCCAGGTTTAGTCCCTGGTTGGCTGACGCCAGCACTTCAAGGG
>RJWM01044167.1:0-13408 GCA_004363535.1 Dasyprocta punctata | reverse complement strand
TTTTTTTTTTTTTTTTTTTTTTTTTTTTTTTTTTTTTTTTTTTTTTTTTTTTTTTTTTTTTTTTTTTTTTTTTTTTTTTTTTTTTTTTTTTTTTTTTTTTTTTTTTTTTTTTTTTTTTTTTTTTGCGGCACCGGGGATTGAACTCACAACCTTGCGCCTGCCAGGGCAGGCGCTTAAGGCACTGAGCCAAACTCCCAGCCCTAATGTCTTTTCTGTCTTTTCTTAATCCTGGATGAGGTTCCTTAGCTCCCAAACACTTGGAGATACCTAACTCTTCTTGAAACCATTTTCTTAAGGATAAGCCAGTATTGACTTCTTTGGGCCAACCTTGATTTATATTCTTCTTAGGATTTTTTTTAATATAAATTCTCACAAAACCAGCTGGCAGCTTTTCTGCCTTCCACTTTTAACTCTTGACAAATATTGTTATGTATTTCTGCTGTACTCCAAGGACCTGTGGAAGTTCTAAGCACTTCATCAAACTTAGGGAGGAAAATTACCTTCTCTCTTCCCCTTCTGATCCTGGTCACTACTCCCAATCAGAGTTGAAAGGCCTCCTCACTAGAATGGGCCAGTATCTTGCTTGAGGAGACTTTTTGCTTTCAGTGTCCCTAAGTTTTGCTTCACCTTTCTTAATTTCTTGAACAGGACACCTAAATTCAGAGTTGTGGGCAGGCATACAACAATGCCTAAAGGAATCTTGTCACATCTGTTGCTGTTTCTCACTGTCACTTGGCCTTTCTCTAGAAAAAAGACTCTTCATATGAGAAATTCAGTGTCTGAAGAAGACTTAAAGGTCATTTTCCAAACATTCTTTCTTCCTTATGTCTTCTCAAAAATTAAACAGTCATCGACACCCTCAGCAAGCTTTAGTAAAGAACTACTGATCATTTTTCCTTCTTGATCATCCAACCTAATACTCTATATTTGACTAGGAGCTCAAATGTCAAGTAGGGGCTTTCTATCATTGCCAGGTTCCTCACATAGTTCCTTGTGTGTTCCCTAAAGTCAGCAAAGATCTGTAACAGCTCACTTCGATCTCCTCTCCCAGTTCATGTTGTGGCTGCCCACCAGCCCAGAATTCCCAAATATCTCTGATGGAATCCACAGTGTAATCTGAATGTGTGGAGACTTCAACTCCTGATGAGCACAAGAGTGGCAAACTAACATTAAAATGTGATTTCATTCACAAGTCACCCCTGCTTGTTGATACTTATTGAACTGTTCAAGATCTACCGTAGTTACTTCTAGAAGTTTCCAGGAGGTATCAAGAGCGGCTGGGGCATATGATAAGCTTCCATCTTCTCAATAATTTCCCCGCTGAGCCTATTTATTGAAAGAAGAGCTTCATCGATGTGCTAAAAACAAAACAAAATGAAACAGAAAAATAAAATGCTCAAAATTCCACATTAAAATAGTACAACTATCTCTCTCCAATTTCAGCATTTCACTACTGCCCCTCTCCTTTAAATTTTCTAGTTTTTTATTTTTCTTTCCTTCTTCTGCCTGCTGGGAAAGAAACCCAGGGCTGCTGTTCTTGCACTTGCCCTGCTGCTGAGCTTAGCTTGCCCTCTTCTGTTTCTTGACCTTGAAATGGGTCAAGTATTGCTTATGCCCAGAGACAAAATAAATACATAAATAAAAATAAATTTTGCTAAAAAGAATTCCTTCAGTTTCTGGTTATAAATTACTTTTGAAAAACTGTCAGATACAACCCAATCAACTTTCATTGACTATTATTACTGTTATAGGTGGTTTGGGTATCATTTTTATTGAATCTGGAAGACTTTTGCTAAAAATAACTTCAGTAATGTCACCGAGGAAAGACGAAAATATATTTGATTCAACAAAATTTTTTGAGTACTTTCTATGAGGCAGGAAAATTCTAGGAACTAGAAATATGGCAAAACAAACTCAATCCATTGTTAGATACTACCAGATTGTTAGATACTACCAGATCTCTAATATCACAATAATGGTGATTATATGCTTTCTTCAGAAGTGTAGAGAAAAGACATTCTGAGAGGAAAAGAGCCACCATTTTCTTTTATCATACTGCTGATGTTTCATGTGGCTATCAACTATGCTCTGAATAGCTTTCAACAAACATTAAGTCTGGGTTGCTTTCAGTAAAATGCAAACAAATATATGACGTTGTACAACTCTGCCCAGTCCTTCCATATGCTGTAACACGATTGCACCTTCTTATTCCTTTAGGTGTGTCAGTGCCCATCCCAGTGATTGGACTGAGGGATGAAGACAAAGTGTTCGTGAACAACACCACCTGTGTGCTCAATGACCCGAATTTCGTGCTGATCGGATCCTTCGTGGCGTTCTTTATCCCTCTGACGATCATGGTGATCACGTATTTCCTGACCATCTACGTCCTGCGCAGACAAGCCTTGATGCTGCTGCGTGGCCACGCCGTGGAACCACTGGGCCCAAGCCTGAATTTTCTGAAGTGCTGCAAGAGGAATGCTGACGACGACGAGGAGACTCCAGCAAACCCCAACCAAGATGGCAACCCGCGCCGGAGAAAGAAGAAAGAAAGACGTCCCCGGGGCACCATGCAGGCTATCAACAATGAAAAGAAAGCGTCAAAAGTCCTTGGCATTGTGTTCTTTGTGTTTCTGGTCATGTGGTGCCCATTTTTCATTACCAATATTCTGTCGGTTCTGTGTGGGAAAGCCTGTAATCAAAAGCTCATGGAAAAGCTTCTGAATGTGTTTGTTTGGATTGGCTATGTTTGTTCGGGAATTAATCCTCTGGTGTACACTCTCTTCAACAAAGTTTACCGCAGGGCTTTTTCCAACTATTTGCGCTGCAACTATAAGGCCGACAAAAAGCCGCCTGTCAGACAGCTCCCAAGAGTTGCTGCCACGGCTTTGTCTGGGAGGGAGCTTAATGTTAACATTTATCGGCACACCAATGAGCCTGTGATTAGGAAAGCTGATGACAGTGAGCCCGGTATAGAGATGCAAGTGGAAAATTTGGAGCTACCAGTAAACCCTTCTAATGTGGTTAGTGAAAGGATTAGCAGTGTGTAAGACAGAGCAGCATAGCCTTCTTCCAGGGAAGCCACACTGATAGGAAAATCTTTAACTTTTCTGTCGGTCATAACTACTATAAATATTGCTGTCAGAAATAGTGTTTTTATATATAGCTTTGCAACCTTGTACTTTGCAATCATGCTTACAATAGTGAGATTTAGAGTTCTATATTTACTGTTTATAATAGATGGGGACTATGTTATTTTGATTATTTGATGGATAAAGTGTTTATACTTCTATTCCTTTTCTTCCCTCCCCTCTCCCATCTGCCTCTCCCGCTCCCTCTCTCCCTTTCCCTCTCCCCCCACCCTCAGAAATGTTAATGTTCATCTCAGGTGGCATTTGCAGGAGACCAGAATGATGCACATTACAGTGGTTATGTTTCAACCACAGCTAAATTGACAAATTCTGTGGAATCCTTTTCCAGGTTAACAGTAAATATACACTTTAAATTCTTGCTTTGCTTATCTACACACGTAAACACAGTAAGATAGGTACTGCCTCGTGAAACATCCATCCATGAGTCAAAGGCAGAATTTCGCTTTGTTGTTACTTATAGGGACAAAATTTGACATTGTCAGAATGTTGTATTGGTATTTTGCTGCAATGTCGGTCCCCAAACATAGTGATATTTTAACACAGCAGCTGGTTAACCAGGACTACAGAAGTGGAAGGATAACAAAGATATATATATATATATATATATACCAACAGCTTTTCACTTCTTAAGGACAATGTTCAAATTCTGATTATTATGACAAGCAAATGAATTAGTGTTTTCATTCTGGTCCTTAGTAAATACCTAATTCCTTGACTAGACTGGGAAACAGATCCCAGAGTTATTTCCCAATCCAGGATTCAACATCAATTGGGTTTTGATCTAAGAATTCTGGAAATTCGTGTGCTACACACAACGTGAAATTAGCATTTTGAGCCTTATTAAAATATTTTCTTAATTATGGTACCTCTATCTATAGGACCCAATTTAGCAGTCCATTTTTGAGTAAAACTTATGTAGGACATGTAGATGACAAAAGCTTTGAAAGTTTTACTTGATTAAGGACTACTGAATTAGGCCCTTAGAATGTGGAAAAAAAGAAATTTAAAAACCACTTTTATTGAACTCTGGGAATAAAAGAAATACAGAGTTTCCACTTGGATTTTAAGCAAAGTTTATCACATTTTCCGATCCTTCCAAACTCTCTAGTGCAGGAAAAGGCTGCAGCTAATTTGTAAAAAGTGGCAAGCTCTTCATTGTACTACAATTACATACCAGAAAATTAAATCTTTGTTAAATATAGTGTTGTGTTAAAATAAGTATTGGCCTTTGTGTCACTCGCTGGCCTGCTGCTCTCCAAGAATTCAGTATCATTGTAATAGTTTGTAAACTGTTAAAGGTTTTCAAGCATTGCCAATGTAAGATCATTACATCTATGCTGTGTGCAGAGTATGCACGTGTTTCCAGTGTTTCGTGTGTATTCATTTCACACAACTGTGGATAAAATTTTCAAAGAATTCATGATGCTATTTCTTATGCCTGATAATTACTTACACATGTCATAGTGTACTTCTTAGTATTTTAAATTTGGTGAGTGCAGAATCTAAATTTCCAAAACCTTGGTCTGTGTCCTCAACGCACAGCATAGATAAAGTCAACAGCCTGCCACATGGGCGGTGGGAGAGCTGCTGTATTTGAGGAAACTCATACAGTCTCTATGTGATTTACAACACTGCCAAGTAGCCAGCCAATTGCTTGAGCATGCCCAAATAAAACATGAAAGTAAAGTCTACCTGCCTATTAGGTCAGTTGAGCTGCATGCTAAAACAATTCTCTGAAATTGAATGAAGTGATCTAATTCTTAATGAAATGAAAATGTCTGAAGAAACACAGCATGCATTTAGCATGAGTTCTGCACATACAGATGGTGTCCTGCATGTACACCATGTATGTTGCATGAATCCATTGATTTGTGTTAAGGTAGGACAAAGCAACTGTTATAAAAAGGACTGAAGAAAATTCCTTAGCAGTTCTGAAAAAGACCACACATTTGGACCTGAAGCATTATATTAGAGAAAATTGGAAACATCTGATTTCTTAACTATCAGGGCAAGCTCATAGCACATGTTTTACAGAGAAGTAAAGTATCAGCCATGGATTTCCAAAAGCACTAGCAATAAGATGAATGGTAATAGCTTATAGCACATTTGTTAATAATTCTTATGTCATCAAGTAGTAGTAGTACTTAATAGTACCCAACACAGTAATTATCCTCAAATTGTGTGCTATTCGTAAGTTCTGTGCAGTTTGGTATGAAACAAATATATTCATTTGGATATAAAACTAACAGTTCAGTGTTAAATCACAAACTTTTATAAACATTTTAAAAAGAAGTCCGTGTGATAAATGTAAACATGGTGAATTTACTGTCAAATCATTTTGATGTACTATTCTATATGTGTATCTGTTTAAGACAAGTGCAACAGACTGCCTTATATTATTTCCTGTAATTCTTCTCCTTTGTCAAATGGTACTTTTTGTGAATGGTTGCAAAGTGTTGTCTTATTCTTGATTCCTGTATGTTATCCATTGCAGGTTTTGTGATACTTCATATTAACTTATTAAATTTATTAAATGTTGGCTAATATGTCATGTGTGTTTTTCCCCTCTGAATCTTTCAAGTATATCCCTTTATTCATTTTCTTTGAAAGTTGAACACTATAAAATAAACTTACAAAGGCAAATATCACCAAGATATCATTTTTTTCTAACTAATCAGGGATATACTTAAAGATTATGACATTAGCACGATGTGGTGGTACATGCCTGTAATCCCAACACTGGGAGTCAAGAAGGAGGATTGCAAGCAGGAGTCTAGTCTGGACAACTCAACAACACCCTGTCTCAAAAATAAAAACTGAAAAAGGGCTGAGAATGTAGCTTAGTATGAAGGCCTTGGGTTCAATCCCAGTGCAGAAAAAAAAAAAAAGTAAGAAAAACAAGAAGTATGAGAAACAAAAATAACAATAGCATCACTGATTCCTTATAAGAATACCCACACTCTCAAATTGTCCTGCCTTCTTTCCCTGAGCCTGGGTTGTTGTAGTTCACATGCTCTCCTCACCATAGGTATTATAACTGTCTTCTTCCCACCAGACTCTTAAACTCTCTAAGGGCATAAGAGGTTGAGCCTATCTTGTTGATGGTTTTATTGCCAACATTTAGTAGCTACTATGCATTCAGCGGACTAGCACTGAGCATTAGTATTTGTAGGCATTGTGTTATCTGTTCCTATTGTCAAAATGGGGCCTTGCAAGTCCTCATTCTTCAATAAATACAGTATGACTGACTCAGCTTAATTTAGGTCTTATCTCATATGGCTTTGGACACCTCTGAAGTCATCACAGCCACCATTCTAGGCAATTCGATTCTTATGTACCAAGGATGACAAAACACATTTGCCTTTTCTTTTAACATGTACACCTTCCTAGTGCTGGGTCAGCCTTAGGTGATACTGGTCTGACTTCAGATCCATGAGACGAAAGTAGCAACACCTCATTCCATTGCAATCGTGAGATGTTTGGTCCCCAGAAGGGTCACGAGATAAAGACTGAACTACTACTTGAACCAGCAGGGTCACTGATGTCCATGGCCAGAAATATCGTTTACACAAAGCTTGGATGACCCGCGTCCAACACTGAGGCTGAAATGTCTTGATGGCCCAGCACTGGAATGACTATTACCAGTGAAAAGAAAGGTGGGCAAGAGAACACTGAAGCACTTCAGTTCATAGCATTGGAAGATTTTAATGGTGTGAGGAGAAACAGGAAAACACTTTTTGCCCTCAAGTAGCAGTATTCTTCCCAAACTCATAGTTTTCCAGATCCCACTGAGTCCAGGGAAATTCCCAAGGTTAAGGCCCATTTGTCCTTGTGCATTTTTCCTACACGTGTTGCCACATCACTTACAGCAATGAATATGTTAGAAAGAGGTATTTCTATGTGCTCACAGGAGTAGGTGGCATCTAGTGGCTCTCAAACATTATGTGACCTGGAGCACACTTAAAATATAAATAACTCGAAAACAGGCTGAGTTCCTTTTGGTACAAATTCTGAGATGAAAGGTGTGTATGGTGGTACACGCCTATAATTTCAACATGCTGGGAAGCTCAGGCAGGAGGATCTCAAGGTAGAACCCAGTATGCACAGTTGAGAAACTTAGCAAGACCCTATCTCAAAAAAAAAAAAAAAAAAAGAAGTTTAAAAGGTCTGGGAATGTAGTTCAGTACAAAGGCCCTGAGTTCAACTGTTCAATTAAAAAAAATCTGAGATGGAAAAAAGTGTGCAGGATATTATTTGTTCTTGGTATCCATATTCATGGGGGACATGAAGAAGGTAGGACTGTGGTACAGCTGCAATAAAGATTTATTCCCCTGTTACTTTAGGGAGTATGGTATACCATACCATCCCCCCCCCTTTTTTTTAAAGTTAAGTTGAATCCTACAAGTTCAGAAAGACAAATCCACACTCTCCCTGACTAATTATGCAGGTTCTCACAGATTATAATACTAAAGTTAGAATGATTAAGAAGTATGAACAACAAAAACAATGTCACACTAGCTGGCCCTTTAAGAAGGTATGAATTTAGCATGGTCCTTTCAGAGTTGTTCCAAGTCAAAGAGAAGGGGCCAGGCCTGTACTCTTTCACTGCCCCTAGAAGAGATGTATGACCGTATGGCAGGCTGCTTTCTTCAACACAGCAACTCCTAAACAGAATTTGATGTAACAGAACTGTGAGCCCACAACCATCTCAACACTTGGAAATTAAGCCCTTTGGTCCAAAAGGTGACAGAGTAGCACAGCATCCATGACAAACAGCATATTTACTGGGTAGAAAAAGATTCACCACTACCATGATCTGTTCTTTTACTACACTCCTGATAATAAACGTATTTTCCACACCAAGAAATTTTCCATTTCTCTGAAGACACCAACTAGATGCCTAGCAATTTCATTTAACAGTTGAATGAAAATAAAATCAACCTAGTCAAGAACAAAGACAGTTATGTTTAGTTAGGCTAGTTAGGATTGCAGTATAAGAACACAGTCTTGATAATGTGCTCTGAGGTTTTATAAACTGTGGAGGACCACCTGGATGACTCTCCTTAAAAGAAGAGCAATTATCTCCATTTTAGCTAAACCTGGCCCTATCTCCATGTATTGATATGTACAGAGCAGGCTAGGACTCTTCCTTATTTCCCCAGTTGGCTTTAAGCAGTGCAAATAGGTCTAGCCATGGTGCTGATGTGTAATCTTTGAAGCAAAGTGACAGGTCAATGTTGCCTCACCCCATAGCACCCAAGAAGCATGTGTGAGCCAGGTGGGAAAGAGAGCCATGCTCCATGCTGTCAGCTGTGACTGAGCCTCAAGAAAGAGGCTGTGACATCTCAGGGCATAAAAAGTTATACATCAGAGTTGAAGCACCAAAACACTAGATACTGCCTCAAATTGTGCTACACAGATTACTTTTTCTGCCTCTCTCTCTCTCTCTCTCTCTCTCTCTCCCACCCTCTCCATATTGCAGAGGTGATTTCTGGCCTCCTATCTAGCTCAGCTCACAGCACTCGTGTACTTCCCATCACAACTACAATCACTCATCCTGAGCTACTCCCCTCTTGATGAATTAATAAAACCTGAGTTTGGACCTGGGTTATGGCCCTTGTTCTGATTAACCGTCACCCTATCTGGATTTAGGACCCCCTTGGATCCCCACAACTATAAATATGCCTTGGTTTCTTTATTCTTGCCATGCATCATACTGGTAGAGGTTGATTGGAAATAATTTGCTAGAATTCCAATAACTTTTCCATGGGATTACAAATATATACTTCCCAGACCACAATGAGGACTGGGAAGGGCTCTCAATAATGAAATGGTGCCTGCATTTATAGCTTTTAAACCACAAGAGAGTTGCCATTACATCACTAGTTAATCAGGAATTAATTGGTACAGGCAAAAGTTAAACTCCTTATGAAAGAGATTGGGAGCAGTTTTAGTCTCTAGGTAGTTTGGAGGGAAGGGTTCATTGTACAAAATGTCAGTAGGAGTTATCTATAGTTCAAAGATCAACTCACATGGGAGCCCTGTCTGTAGTCTACTTCAAAGGTTCAGCTTCAGGTGTGTTCAAGATCTGATTAGCAGTAGCCTCCCAACTCCATTTAATGTGTCCCTGCAAACCAGTGGTACTCAATTTGGTTTTACTTGATGTTTTTAACAACACAGAGTCAGCACATTCTCCATAGATGTCATGCTGAGTCCCACAAGATTCCTTCTCTTCTACTTCAGATGCTACTTGTAATCCAAAGCACTTGTGTATCAGAGCAAAATTCCCCATAAAAAAAATGGAAACTCAGATGATTTGTTTCACAATCCAAAAATACTAATTTAAAAATGATTACAATATCATAATGGGACATAAAATAATAAAAAAATACAACATATAAAGAAAAATAAATTAGCCTGCACTCACCCTTGAAAACCTTCATGGATGGTGTGAGAGAGACAAGAGAGAGGAGGGCTATTGTGTAGGATGACTTTCACTATCCTTAAAGGAATCTCTGCTACCTATTGACTCAATAGAAACTTTCTTTTTGTGCAGCTTTAATAAGGAATCTATCCAATGACACTTGCTTTTGCCTCCTTTTGAAGATTTTGCAGAGCTATGACATTGCATTGTTGTTGAAGAGATTCATCACCCACACTACTACAATCTTCTTTGGGTGGTGTTTTTCTACAAAATTTTGCACTGTTTCCCACATTTTATACATCTCTCTAGTTTCATGTGAAGTAAGGGGTTCCTCTGCCTTTTTCTCCTCTTTTGCAGATGAGATTTCCTTCATAACCTCTTGCTGTTGGGAGATGATCACTCACAATCCCAAAGCAAGAGAGAGAGAAAGAGAGAGAGAGAACCATAAAACCCCTGGTTCAGTTGTGATCATACGATATTTGGCATTACATACTACTCATGTTGCAAAACATCACTCATTTATCAAGTTAAAATTTATTAGAAATGTTTGGAACACTTGAAGAACAAGTTACTTGCAATCCAAAGTTTTGCTGTACTTGGCTTCTTTTTAATAATGCTAATGCCTTTAGTAACTGCACCCTCCTTGGCCACAACTTTACATCTATTTCTTTTCTGGGTAAACTGCAAGTTTTTCAAATCTTTCTACTGTACTCTTTGCTCCTGGTTCTCACTGTAAGTTTAGCTAAAAGCAGTCAGCAATAACCATACCACCCCTGAATGCTGTGATTCCTTGAAATTTCCTCTGACAGATATACCAGTCCATGACCTTTAAACTCAACCTTACAAAAATTCTCAGAACATGGACATGATACTTGCATAGACAAATTATTTGCTAAAATATAATATAAATAGCCTCTAATTCAATTCCCAACGGAGTTCATTCCCACCGGAAATATAATCAGCACATTTCTATCAGCATTCTTGTCTTCTAATTCCTTACCAGAATTACCCATTAAGTTCTGCTTACAACATTCTAGGTTGTCTCCAGCCTGCATCTCCAAACTTTTTCAAATGTCTCCCATAAACCAATTCTGAAGTCTGAACCACATCATCAAGTATGGTCAAAACAACAGTTTCACACTCAGTACCATTTTTCTGTGTTAGTCAGCTTTCAAATCAGTGGTAACCAAATACCTGAGATAATCAACCCAAAAGAAAGGAAAGCTTCTGGAAGATATCTCTGGGAAGTGCTTATCACCTGGAAGTCCTTAATACCACAATTAAAGTAACCCACTGCAAGCAACTAACAGGTATCACTCTAGGAATTAAACTAAAAAAGAAAAGAAATGAGAAGACACTTGTAGTTAGGGGTTACAGAGAGAACAACTGCATACAGGACACAGAATTTGTAATATTGTTTTATAATAGTCACCCAGAGTTAAACACAAGAAAGAGCACGAAAATCTGTCCACAACACTGAAGACCCAGAATATTCAAACAAGGGCCTGGATCCCACAACAATGTCCTGCATGAGTCCAGATAGAGACCCAAAATGCATGACAATGCCTCCCACAAATCCAACTGGAAATCTAAGAGCCCACAACAAGAATTCACATCAGTCTATTTTACGGTTCTGTGCTGGGAAGGTCAAAGGTCAGTGGTGGAAACTATAAAGTCTATGCCAGTGGGATGCAGGAGCTATGCAGTGGGTTGAAGGTTCTACATGGGAGCCGAGAAGTCGTGCTCAAAATAAGCGGGGCTGCCCTGAAGAGTACCACAGCCATCCTCAGCGGCAACAAGGTCCTGTGCTCCTCTGACGATGAGAACAGTCAAGCACGGGTCAGGAAGCCTAGTGTGACAAGCTTCTCCAGCACACATATTCCCCTCCAGAGCCAGGAAGCAATGCACAATATGAGGAGCAGAACTCCCCCAAAGTGAACCACAGCCACTCTCATTGATGAGGCACTGAGCTCCTCCAATGATAATGACCAAATCCTTATTGAGGAAGCCAGCATGACAAACACCTCCAGGAGAACCGTTGGCTCAAAACAGCAACTCTTGAAGGAACCCACATTGCCTCACTCTTCTTCTCCACATCTCTATTTATGCTAGCAACTTTTCTCAGGTGGGCTATCTTTACTCAACACCACGCTGATGTAATTCAGCTGGTGCTAAGTTGACCACCAGTTTTTAATTCATAACAACACTTAAACAGGACAAAACCTTACTCCCAGTTCGCCAAAAGCAAACCCAAGGGGCAATGAGGCTGGAAAATCCAAAAGCCCCCTACAAGGTTTCTTCAAAGTGGTAACAAAGCAAATGAATGAGGCTTTGGAAAAATAAAATCAGAAATAATCTCTCAAATAACCATAGAGATTACCAAAATACACACCATGCTTAGTGATGTTAGAGCAGACCCAGACAAAAAAATAAATGAGCTTAAGCAAATTATACAAGGACAACATAGGAAGCAAATGGATTCCATAAAGCAGATTCAAGTAGATATTCAGGAGAATAGAAACTCCAATGAAAGTATTCAAAGCAGATTAGGCCAATGTGAGGACAGGATCTCAGATATTGAAGACAGGCTTGCAGTTAGTGACCAGGAAAAGAAAAATTTCTCAAAACTAGCAAGGGACCATGAGAAATCAATCCAGCAGCTGCTTGATGAGACAAAGAAAAATAACAAGATTAATTGGAGTCAGTGAACAAGCAGGAGATACTACAAATGACATTAAAAGCATCCTTACAGATATTGTGTCAGAAAACTTTCCTGGTAGAGAAAAAGAATTTGACATACAAATAAGTAAGGTATATAGAACTCCAATTAGCAATGATTTAAAAAAAATCTACTTCCAGGCATATCATAGTCAATATTTCAGAAATTCAACACAAAATAAAATTTTAAAAGCTGTTAGGGAAAAGAAACAAATCACCTATAAAGGAAAGCCCATCAGAATCACAGTGGACTTCTTAGCACAAACTCTCAAATCAAGGAGAGCTTGGAGTGTAAGTACTCCAAGTTCTAAAACAAAACAACTGTCAACCCAGATTGACGTATCCCACAAAACTATGTTTCAAAATAGAGGGAGGAACAAAATACTTCCATGATAAGGAACATTTGAGGAAATTCATGACCACTAAACCAACACTCCAAAATGTTTTGAAGGACATTTTAGAAAGGGATGATAAGTATTACAGCTCCATGAACCCCAATAGAAGAAATCCACCAGGAAAGGCAAACAATTAGAGGGAAAGGAAAAAGGAAAAAAAGAAGGGGGGGAACCAATAATAGAAAGCAACATGATAAAAATGTCAGTACGTATCAGTTTTAACCATCAGTGTTAATGGTCTCAATACACCAGTCAAAAGACATAGACTAGCAGAATGGATCAAGAAGTGAGATCCAACAATATGCTGCATACAAGAAACGCATTTAATTCAAACAGATACCCATAGACTGAAAGTCAAAGGATGGAGAACAATACTCCATGCAACAGGAGTTCAGAAAAAAGCAGGTGTAACTATTTTACTTGCAGATAAAGTTAATTTTAAGTCAAGACTGATTAAGAGAGACAAAGAAGGTCGCTATATCTTGGTAAGGGGAACAATCCAAGAGGAAGAGACAGCAATAATAAATATATATGCAACAAATACTAGTGCACCCAGTTATATAAAACAATTATTAATGGACATGAAAAATCTTTTTTTTTTTTATGTAAGAGAAAATAGATACAGAAGCTAGAAATAAAAGTCAAAAAAGACAGACAAACAACAACAACAGATCTGATATGATAACATTGTAGGTTTACACACTGAGGTGGTTGAAGTTTGG
>RJWM01044166.1:0-13397 GCA_004363535.1 Dasyprocta punctata | reverse complement strand
AAAAGAACACTGCTGAATGTATTCGTTATTGAGAGGGAACAATTAATACTCATATGATTGGATCAATCTTGCATGTCTATATCTGTTAATGTAAGAAACCATTTTAAAGATAACGATGCGCAAATTGCAACCCTTGTCAAGCTTCTATCTTCTGCAATGTTGTGTATTTACGCTAGTTGTTTGCTTGTCTCCTTTGCTTGTTGTTTTTACTATATATGTCATTTTTTATTGTCGTTGTTGTTGTAGTTTTTGTTTGTTTTGTTTTTCTTCGCTCAAATAAAAAAAAAAAAGATGTGAATTCTCTTTACCACAAACAACTCATCACAATTTTCACTTGCTAATCTTTTTCTAGCATATACATGTTACTAACATTATACACATGATATGCCATGTGTAATTCAAGAGTCAGAGTCTGTAAGTTACATGGATAAGTACTGATCAAAAAATTTTGGTCAGGGAGATGAATATGGCATGAGATGAAAGATCCATCAAGATAGTATAAGAACAGAGAAATTGAGACACTATAGAGACTTGGAACAGTATAAAAAAAGTTTTGCGTTTGCTTTAGGAGCAGAGAAAAGCAACTGAGCAAGAGTTTTATTAAGCAGACTTTCCTCCAAATTCACCAAAATCCCTGGGACTGCAATACTAAAAATAAACATAAAACATCTAAGAGCAGAATAAAGAGGACCACTCAACTGGGAAATTTGTATATTAAAATACATAAATAATGGTAAAGCAGGGATCTGTTTGCCAAATCTGGCTTCCTGCTTTGTCTCTCAATACCATAATTTTAGAATTGTTTTTTGCATTTTTAAATATAAAGCCTAATGATATGTCACAATTATATGAAATCAAACTTCATATACTGTTCATCAATATTTTTTGGAGCACCATTAGGCTTACTCATTGATATTTATGACTACTGTCATGACCAAAACTTTGGAATTAGTAGCTGTGATAGTATAAAACCCAAGAAGCCTAAAATATTTCCTATTTGGGTCCTTTACAGAAAAAACTTTCAGACTCCTTGTTTTAGCCAATTTTCTGTTGCTCTAACAAAATACCTGAGGTTGGGCACTTTATTTTAAAAAGTAGTTAAGGTAATAAGGGACAGAAATTCCAAACAGCTCTAGTGGATGGCATCATGGTAGGAGTAGGAGCATTTATGAGAAGGCAAGATCATACTACAGAACTGGAAGCCAGAGAGTGGAGATTGTAAATCTTGTTCTTTTATAACAACTGAGAACTAAACAGACTCCATGAGTACTACAGTAACTCTTGGTAGGGTAATACTCCAAGGAACAAAAAATTTCCACTAACTCCACCTCAAATAGTTTCACCCTCTCCTGATATTACCACATGGAAGATCAAGCTTCCAACAGTTAAACCATATCTACAACACAGTATATCTTATTTTAACTACTGCAGTGGTGCAGTCATATTACAGCCATATTACTGCAAAGACAAATAGGCAAGACCAAGAGATATAATCATACCTCTATTTCATAATGCATTAAATATGGAGGCACAGGAAAGTATAACATCAGAGATGATTTGTAAGTTTTCAAATTGATTATGCATGTTGTTGGCATTTACTGTAGCAATTACTATTGGAAAAGGATTGTGTTAGGGAAAGGGAAGGAAAATAAAGGACACAATTTGTACACGAGGAGTGTCAGGTTCTTTTGAGATTTACAATAAGATATGTCAAGCAGGTATTTGAATATTTATGAATCTTGCAGAAGTAATATAGGCTGTAAGTACAAAATGTGAGTAATTATTGGGCCACCAATGCCAGTTAAATACATTGGAATGCATACACAGGTGAGTGTGCAAAAATATTGTCAGTCTTAGTACTAAATCTCAGGGAATTGTCATATATATATATATATATATATATATATATATATGGCAAAATATATATATTATTTTTCTATTACTTACAATAAATATTTTACTTGGGCCAAATCAAAGAAGAAGAGAGTAAGAAAATATCCTAGTAGCTTTGATGAAACAAATATTTAAAATAATCACTTACAACTAAAAATATAAATATTCAATCATAAAAATGAAAACTTGGGAAGATATTGACAGTATAGCAAGACTTTGTCTCAAATTTTCAAAAATTGTAAAAACAAAAACAAAAACAAACAAAACACTTGTCATTATAGCTCAATGCATAGGCCCTGACCTCAATTTCTAGTATACAGAATGGAATCGTGAGTTGATCCCTGGTTCAAAAGAAAGTAGAGTAGAATAGAATAGAACAGAACAGAATAGAACAAAAATATCTCATTTCTGAGCATAAGTGAGGACAAGATCTTGGAAAGTGGTGACACCTTCTTTTTTTTTTTTTTTTTTTTTTTTTTTTTTTTTTTTTTTTTTTTTTTTGCGGCACCGGGGATCAAACTCACAACCTTGCATCTGCCAGGCAGGTACTTAAGCCAAACTCCTGGCCCTGGTTTTTTAAGGCAGGGTCGCACTATGTAGTGCAGGCCAGCCTTGCGCTCGTGTTGTAGCCCAAGCCAGCCTTGAACTCACAACACTTCTCCTACCTCAGCCTCCGGAGTGCTGGGATTAAAGGCGTGCGCCACCACGCCCGGCTCAGGTGACACCTTTTTATTTAAAAGATACGCTTCTACATTCTGGCTCTTGAACTCATCATAGTTTTACATTTAGGTTTACTACATTGAAATTCATGAACAGTAAGAGCACCTTCCTAAAATATAAAAGTTTTGAGTCATCATAGCTTATTTCAAAAACTATTAAAGAGCTAGAAAAGTATGATAAATTCTACTGTAACTCTTGGCTATAAAGATAAATTAAGGGAAAACAAAAATGTCTCTTTTCCTTGCCAAAAAGAAGGGAAATGGAGGTTTTAAACTGCATAAAATATAGATGAATGCTTGAACAGAAGCAGCAGTGGAAAGGAGTTGCTCACAAGTTGCTAACTCTGTAGAGTTCTAGGCAAGTAAATAATAATTTGTGCATCTTTCCTCATTTGAAAAGAGCTGTTATGAGGAATAAGGAAGATGCTTTAATGGAAAAAAAATACCATCATATATTTACTAGTTAGCTTTCAAAGCAAATTCTAAGCTGTGGATCTCCATAAAAATAAGTATTTTTTATCCCAAGGTACAATGGCACATAAAAGTTCCAGTTCCAGAAGGGCGAGAAGGGGAACAGAAACAAATCAGACCATAGTAAGAACAAAAAGAAGAGCAGAAACTGAATCTTGTAGCTCCATGTAGGGCACAGGACAAAGGCCATAAAATGTGAATTCCAAAGGGCTTGGTAGCCCCACTCCATGGCCTTGTCAGTTGCAGCACAAATGGCCTCTCTTTTGGACACTATCCACTCACAGGATTCACTATTCCTGTGCAGACATTTCATATTCCTGGCATCTTTGCTTTCCTTGGGCCTCTACTGTAACTTTGACTTCATTTACCCAGTTTCACACATTGCTTTCTCATGGGTACAGTGCTTGGCCTCCCATGCCTTCCACTGACATGTGGGTAAAAACGTTTCTGACCCCATAACTTTTGCATTTTGCAAGCCACTAAAATCAGCAGCATGTAGACACTCCCAAGGTCAGCTACCAGTTTAAGCGGTAGGTGGCCCCTCTTGGACAATGGCTGGAATAACCTCTTAGTACCTGGAAAGCTGAGCATAATGAGATGAATTCAGGGTCTTCCCTAAGAGTTGAATTCACATCAATTCCTTAGGAGTTTTTAAAAAATCAGGTTTCACAGGGACTCTAATCTTAAATAAAAAGTTTATTCTTTTGTACACTTTTACCTGGGATGGGTAGGAGCTGGCTGCTTCCTGTAATGCCCCCGATGTCATTTTCTGTTCCTTTACAAAGTACTTAGTCTCTCTTTCATTGTACTACTATCTTCTGCACACATATTACCATTGATCTCAACTTTCCACATGATTATTTCTAAACCAAAATTTAAATGGTAAAAAATTTTCTTTTCTGCCTTTTGTCCATAATTATCGTCAGAAATCTACCTAAAACTAACTAGCTGTACCTGACTCACAGCCTAAATATTAAGTTGCCTTGAAATGTCCTCTGTCAGAGTAATTAGTCTACCACCCTTAATTTCAGAGTCCCTCAAATTATCAAGACCAACATGTAGACACATTTTCTCGCAGAGTACAATACACATACCCTCTAGTTCAACTGCCAATAGAGTTCTTGTTCTTACCTGAAACCTTCTGAGTGTGGTCTTTGCTGTAAAAATTCTTATCAGTGTCCTGGTCTGGTGAATTCTATCAAAAATAACCCATCAAGCTTAGCTTACAGCATTGTAGGACTTCTCTAGTCTGCTTCCCCAAACCTTTCCAAACTCCTCCAATAACCTAGTTTTAAAGACTTTTGAACCATGTGATCAAATATAATACCAACAATGATCCTACTTTTCTAACTCTGATTTTCCATATTACCCAACTTTCCCATCACTGAGACAGAATACCTGCCACCCACAGCTTCAAGGTGAAAAGGCATGGTTTCTGAAGGTTTAGTACATGGTTGCTGTCTCCAAGCCAGAAATGACACAGTAGAAAGGCGTGGTGGAGCAAAGTCACTCAGTTCATGGCAACTGGGAAATGGAACAGACAAACATCACCAGAGAGAAATGGGCATGGGATCATACATATAATTCCCAAGATCAAGCTGCCATTATACACCCGGGAGTGGGCTTACATAATCTGTTAAGCATTTCTTAATTCAATAAAATTTACATATCAGGATTAATCGTCACATGCATATGTGCTTTTTCTCTGAGATGAAATGTATATTGCCCAATATATTATTTAAGAATTGAGACTTTTTGAGATTCTGTTCTAATGTAAATGGAAATATAACCTGAATTATCAGCAATCATATTTAAAATACATTTTCTTTGTCAATAGACGTTTGTGCTGTGTGGTGATGTCAGGATGATGAATAGCATGCAATTCAGGAAAGAATGGCCTGGAGCAAACATACAGAAATAACATAGAATAGATTCATCTGGCAATAAATCAAATAATATTTTCAGCTTTATGATCTTAGCATTTCAAGAAGCTAGACAAAATTTGGAATTTATTTGCATGATTTGAACGCTTTGAACATTTTATTTAACCTCATATTATGCCCTCTTGCCTAAATGACCATCATTTTTATATTAAGAAGTACAATTTTTCTAATGTAGAGTGATGGCAGATTCCTTTGAGGTTGAGATAAATACATTTTCAAGAGAAACTGTTTGCTATCATTCCATTTCCTGTTTCCCTCCATTTCTATTCAATACTTCTAACATGGTTTGTTCAAACATTTGATGCATTCCTTTGAAGACATGTTTAAGTTTTATTTATACATGCATGTCCAATACAGTTCATGAAATCCTCTGAGTTACTGACTTTCCTTTTTTATCTTTTTTTTTTGTATTTTCCTGTATTCATGGGGTTTTTCAACCCTGGCTGAACATCAAAATGATAAATGAAGCTTTAAAAAAACCATACTGAGAGAGACCAGCATCCCTATTCATTCCTACTGAGTCTTAAACTGAGCTTGAATCTCCTGGGGTGGACCCTGCCATTTTTATTTTAAAATTTTTCATAGCTGAGAATAGGACTGAATTAATTAAGAATCTTTAGGTTATAAATAAAAACAACAAAACTTCTCTTGCACTGTATTGTAAAAGAGAAACTTGTTTCAGGATGTCGAGGTCTCTGGCAGAGAACAGCGAGGCGGCCAGGGCTCTGAAACACCTCGGAGCCAGGTTCTGGGCCCAGGAGAGCTGTCTCTCAGGGGCTTTCCTGCAGGCTGCTTTCTGGTTCGTTTTAGTCTGTGCAGGTCAGATTCTAAATTTATGTTTGTTCAGTTCCCAAAAGTAGTCAGTCTGGCTCTTGAGTGTCTCATTTGTAACTTAGTGAGGGGAAGGACTTATGTGTTGAGTTTAAGTCAGGATCCAAATCTAAGCCTAGGGCTATATAGCTCTGTCTTGAATGCTCTTACCACAGATGGTGTCAGGATGAGGGGTAAGGGGTGCGTGAGGAAGCCACAGAAGAAATCTACAGTGTCTGATATATGGACATGGCTAGAGTTCAGAAACAGCTACTCCCCTTTCCCACTTAGGGAAAAAAAATTATACCTTGCTGTTGGCATTCATCTAGTTTTGCATAAACATAGTCTTTGAGACTGAAGCAAAATGGTCTTCTTTTCAATATGTAAATAAAATATAAAAATGTTCTTGGAGTTGTCTTGAAAAAGGAATTGGCATCTAATCCTAATGGGACAGAAATGTGTATAGTGATTGTATCTCATAGATTTTTTATGCCTAGATTTTAAAGCAGAGAACAACCCAAAGTGAAACATTACATTCTGTACTTCGAGTTACTATAAGGTACACACAGAACCTGTAAGTTCTTCCTGTGAGTATTGTAGGGGTAAATAAGAATAGTAACAATGAAACATTCACCGAACTTATAATAGGTGTCCTACTGATGAATATAATCCCTTTTTGCAACATGGCTAAAATGTTCCTTTGCGTTCTTGGAATTTCTGAGAAATTCATATTCAGTCATGGAGTGAGTGACTCAAGAACTAGTGAAATCAGATTTGACGATGTTGGGTTCTCACTGTAAGAAACCAGTCCTCTTTATTTTACTGTCAGCAAAGTAAACAGTATCCTAGGCCAGGCAAGGTAGCACACACCTGTATTTCTGGCATTCTAAGAGACTGAGGAAGGAGCACTACTAGTTGAAGATTAGCCTGGGAAAGCTGTCCACTGTAAGATCCCATCTCAACTCAAACAGAAATACAAACAAACAAACAAAAACAAAGACTATTCTATAGTGTGTGTGTGTGTGTGTGTGTGTGTGTGTGTGTGTGTATAGGAAGAGAGAGAGAGAGAGAGACAGAGAGAGAGAGAGACAGAGAGAGAGGGAGAGAGGAGAGGGAGAGAAGGGATAACGGAAAAGGAAGAAGGAAGGAAAGGTACCAGTCCTCATGGCACCTCCCTTTATCCATTCCTCTTATGCTGATGCAGAACTCTTTTCTGTATTTTAGTGATCTCTGAAGGCTGTTCCTAGGGCCATGTACTCCAGGGGTCCCAAAAGACAACAACTCTTGTCAGTACCTGTAAGCATTGAAGTCTGAAGACTGAAATTACTGGTTTTACATCATCATCGTTTTACTAATTACACCCCTAATTCCCTGTTGACAGTCAGTAGTCTAAGGTAGACCACATTATTTTATAGGCAATTAAAATAATTGTGTGCTTTGATTAAACAAAGATAGAGTAGCAATTTTAACACTCAATTCTACCATTGGTGCAAAGAGTTTTAAAATGCAGATGATGAAAAACACACTATGCAATGCCTGAAGAGCTAGTGAAAGGCATTCCTCAATCAGAAAAATCCATTTTAGGTGCATTAAAAAATTATCTTTCAGTAGAATCTCACTCTTGAGATGCCAATTTTAGATACCATTTCTATTGAATGTAAGTAATAATTGATTAGGCTCAAAGTTTGTGCCTTTGAAACCTCTCACAGTCTAAAAGCAGCTATTAACCCATAGTAGAGGGCCAGGCCAGCGGTTTGCTGTGTTGCTGTGTAGAAAACGGCATAGTAGTTATGGTAGTGGAGAGGAAGGAGACGTTACTTAAGAATTTCAGGTTTTGAATAACGTTATAGGAATGAAGTTACATACCCCTCCATCAGTAAAATAAATTTCCCGTCTATGTTTTCAAATCCCCTTCCCTCCGCCTACCGCTCTCTTCTTCTAGTTCTCCTTCCCCCCTCTTCATTCTTATTGATATTATCAATCTTAGCTCATGTTCATGACATATAATATCTGTGTTCATTGAGGTTATTGGAACCTTGTACCTGGTACATCTCCACTCTGATTCCCAGTCCCCTCTCACTAGCCCCTTGCCCCTTGCCCTTGGTCTCCTTTACCTCTCCCCATCTGCAAGAAATCACTGTATTATGTACATGTGCCACTTCCTCCAGAATAATTGAAGAATGCAAGTACTATAATTATTTACTAATAAAATAATTTTTTAAAAAAAGGGTAAAGATAAAAAAATTCCTGTTCAGAAAAAAAGAAAGAAAGGAAAAGAAAGTAGAGAGTAAAAATAGAAAGGCAAGTGCCACACGTTCCATAAAACCATCTGTCAAGTGTAGCTGAGAGAGACAGCAACAGAGACAGAGACAGAGAGACAGAGAGAATAATAGAAATGGTCAAAAAATTGCACATATTATGGAAGCAGTAAGGACTGTTATTCCAGTCACCAGCACCTATAGATAGCCCATGAATCTAGCTAAGTTGCTCTTATTAATCACTGAAGAAAGGAAGTGGGCACACAACTGGGACACTAGAGAGGTCAGAGGGAGTGAGATGTGTGTGGATGTTTGTTACACAGTAAGGTTTGGGTTCATGTTTGGTAGTTTTAGACATTGTCCAAGAAATGTAGATCTGAATTTGTTGTTATCAGAAAACAATGTATCTTAATGATTTATCTAGGGGGTGCAAAAAAGAAGTGAAGCTGAAGTTTTCATTAGTAAATAAGTAATAGTCATTCAAGTTAGCCAGGAAAAGATGTCTGATTGCTTCGTTTCATGGTTCTATAAGGTCTGCATTACTCTTGCAATAAATTCCAATGAATCTGGTGGTCCCAAACAACAGAAATTTACTCTCTTCCAATTCTGATTGTACAAGTTTAATTCATTTCACTTCCCAGAAATCAAGGTGTTGGAAAACTGTTTATCTTTTTCTACTATACTCATTTCTACGGTCATGTTGCATAATTGCTAATCTCCTCATTTTTACAATGAAGAATCAGAAAATATCTTTTGAAGTTAATTCATCAAGGAATAGAAGTGTATCAGTGGTTATATTGTAACTACTAAGATAAAAAGAAATAAATTGAAACTTGGCAGTGAAAAAGAAAATATGAGAAACTGAAAATGTGTGTTTCGTTTTTGTTCTCAGTAAATTAATGCATGTAATGTTTTTCTAAAAATTTAGCATTATGTGTTTTTACCATTATTGTATATGATAGATAATTTACTCATTTATCCTATTTACTTTTAGACTTCTTAATTATTAAACCTATTTTAAAAGGGCACAGAAATCTGAAAGTTTTTGTTCATTTTATTTTTCTTTTATATACTTAGGAATTAGAGCAGTGGCAAATTTTGTATAGTATGAATGAATGACTAAATACCAGTAGCAGGTCTGATTGAAATGAGGGAAGAAAAAGATTATTAAAGGAGATGAAGTTTAATATTTCATGATGCAGGAAGTTTCAAAATGAAACCTGTATTAATAATTATGCTCCATATAACGTAACATCAAAGCTCACAAAACAGAAACTGCAGCAAATGTGTAGAGGAATAGGTAGAAGTTCCTAACAAAGCAGAGATAAAGATTTCCTTTTCTACGTAATGCAAGATGAAGTAGTCAAAACATGGCTAAGATTAGAGAAGATGCAATATGTAATATATGTTACAAATAAAATTGGGCACATTGAAAATTACGTCTTGAAAATAGTAAGCACGGTTTTCTTTCAAGTACCACAGGAATACTTGTACAAGTTAATAATGTTGGGACACAAAGTTTCGAAATTCAGATCTGAAAATAAAACATCTTTTCACTATAGGATCAGAAATACACAAATTAGTTGCGCAGGAAAAAATTTCAACCAACCAAAAACAAAATACAATTGGAAACTTCTAAAAAACTGTTGGGCCACAAAAAAAAATCAAACATATTGTTGTAAAAGTCCCCAAATAAGTGAACAACCTGTGCACTATGAATACATGGGATCAAAGTAATGTGTGAATGAAAAATGTGTAGCCTTAAATCTTTTTAAATCAGACCTTGACATTTTTTATTAAGTTTATTGATATAATTTACATACATACAATAATCACAATCATTATATGGAACTTGTACTTGTATATGATATATCTTCATTTCTTTTTTTTCCTCAATCCCCTCCCCTCCCTTCAATTTCTTTCCCTTCTTATTTATAAAACTTCATTTCCATTTTATCCTTCTTTTATCATTTGTTTTCTTTTCCCTTCCTTCCTTTCCCCTCCCTCCTCCCTAGTTTCTCTTTCTTTTGAACAATTTCATCCTAGTTCACAATACCTTTTATACACTGTGGTCCTTATTTACACTTTCAGTGTCTCACACCAGAGGAATGATGTGGTATTTACACGTGTATCCAGTTTATTTCATGTAGGAGTGTGACCTCAAGTGGCGTCCATTTACCTAGAAGTCAGTCCCTCCTGCTAGGGTGTGCTGCCTGCTGGTCCCTTAAATCTTAGTAACTAACGAGAACGCTTTTCTCAAAATTGTGCAAATTATTTGAAAAATAATAGCATAGTACATTCTTAAGAAAATATGTATAAAGCACACAATTTTTAAGAAAGAGAAACTGCTTACAAATCATATTCAACATATAAAAGATGAAAATGCAAAAGTGACTCCTGAAAGAATACCAGCTAGACATTTTTATTTTTATTTATTTATTTTTTTTGCAGTACTGGGGATTGAACTCACAACCTCGCACCTGCCTGGGCAGGTGCTTAAGCCACTGAGCCAAACTCCCAGCCCTGGTTTTTTGAGGCAGGGTCGCACTGTGTCACTCAGGCCGGCCTTGCACTCGCGTTGTAGCCCAGGCTGGCCTCGAACTCACAACGCTCCTCCTACCTCTGCCTCCTGAGTTAGACATTTTTAAAGGATAATTCCAAGATATCTTAAAGAAACAAATTGCTCCAGGTGTGCTTGTACACACAGAGAAAAATAAAAATAAAGGGATTAGAAAAAAAGTAAAAGAAAAATTTCCAAATTATTTTATGAATATAAAAGTTTATAAAGATAGATACCACCAAATAAAATACTATGAAACCATGCTAATTGTTGATTATTGCTACAAACAAGGAAAATAAAGCTAGAAAAATTCTAACAGCATATAAAATAATGTAAAAATAGAATAAAATATATTTGGTAATTAAAAGAAGGCCAAGTATTAGGAAATAACATTTTCATACATCTTGATAATATATTTGATTGCACTTACTAAATGGAATAAGTGGATATTCATTCAATTATGATAAAATATACATGTCTGCAGTCTATAAGTCCTAATTATGAATAAAATAATAAATATGCATTGCATCAAAAGTGTAAAATTTATTTTTATCAGGTGCATTTCAGAGGATAAGAAAATTTAGCAATATGCCAAATATAGTGTTAAAATTAAGAAATCAGTTGTATCTATATAGCTGGTAAGCAGTTAGAAGCCAAACTTGAAAAAAAAAAAAGGACTAGTAAACAAATAGCAAAATATTAAAGGAAATGCCAGTTACAGCAATGGCAGATATATTATCCATGTCATTGCTTCTCATTTCATTTTTTATGGTTTAATTCATTTCCATTTTAAACATGTGAAAGTTCAAGTATGTAAGCAAGTCGAATAGGATATAATGAACCTCTGACTTTCATCTCACTTTAGCGTTTTTGTCTGATCTTTTTTCATGCAAACACCAGCCAAGTCTCCGTAACCCACTGAATTTTTTTTGTCATCAAATCTCAGATACTCTGCAATGTTATGTGTAAATATTTTAGAAGATATTTTCAAAGTATATATACACACAGTTTTAATTTGAACTAAGTAAATTTTACCAGGAAGCATTTCTGTGTTGTTTCATTTTTGTAAGGTTTGCAGCCATTAATGACCATTGTACAGATTCTTTTTTTTTCACTGTGAGTTGCAAATGGGCACACAGCAGTCTCCCCTCTTCTGTAGCTTCTTCCTGCATTTGCAGTTACCTGTGGTTACCTTAAGTCCAAATGCATTATGTCTTGCCTCTTTCTAGAGACAATATACACATAATTTTTATTTCATGCTATTATAATTTTTCTATTTTATTACTGGTTACTGTATTAGTCAGGTTTCCTGTTACTGAGACACAGTACAGTAAGTCTCTGACTTACAAACATTCGAGCTGTGAACTTCGACAGGTAGGAGGGGATGTCTCATTAGGAATATTCACGGATGCAAACAAATTTCGGAAGTGGCTGGATATTGTCACAGTTGTGCTGCTCTGTGCTCGCTGTACAGAGCCATAGAGCATTGGAACATAGGGCTCAGTCAGAGCTCAGGACATCCAGAAGCGAGAGGAAAAGCAGTGGCGATGTGGAGGGGACTGACAGGAAGAGCAAGGCAATAACCACGGAAACAAAATGAAAATAAATGAGAGATTGGACTGAGGTGAAAAGATGCTAGATGTCACTTGTTCTTATAACATGAACTGTTCTTCAGCCATTTGCACAATTCTAAAGAAGGACAAGATCAGGGGACATGGGAAGCCTGCTGTGCCAATGCAGCCACTGCGTTGGGCTGACATGTCAGTGTGACTTACAGACATTCTCCTGGGATGGAACTGGTTTATCAGTCTGAGACTTACTGGACCCAGCATCCTCGACTTGAAGCTTATTTGACTCACAGTCTTAGTGGCTTTGATCTATGGGAAGCTGGTTCCAAGGCAGAAACTGGAATGGAAGGGTGTGAATGAGAAAGTTGCTCACCCCAAGGCAGGCAAAAAAATCAGAGGCAAAGGAGGAGATGGGGACAAGAACACAGCCTCTCAGAACAGCCCCCAGCGAGCTGCTCCCCCAGCCAGGCCCTGACTCCTAGCAGCACCCCGAGCACGCATCAGTGGTTCATCCAAGGAGGACTAAGTGTGCCAGGGTCGGATCACTTTCTGAAGTCCTGCCTCTGAGCACATGAGATTTTTGGGGAGTATTTTAGATCAAAACCGTAACAGTGCTTAATCTCTTACTGTGTGTAATTTATCAGTCAGTCTTTATCAAAGGTGTGTATGAATAAGATACATATAATTACATATATATACATATATATAATATAACATATATATGGTTTGTTACTATTCACAGCTTTAGATATCCACTAAGGAACATAAAGTTTATCCCCTGTGGATAAAGGTGAACTACTTTATTCCAAGTTTATCAATACCATCACTAACTATATAGGATAAATATTATTTTATAACAGAAATAATTTAATGTCCACAATTTTAATTTCTTATAGTTTTCTTTTTTATCATGATGCAAAATGCATTCTTTTTATTTTTCTAAAAGACTTATTTTTATCTAATATCTTCATTTCTTCCCCAGTCATAATCACTGTCATGGCATGATTTAAAAACACAATGGAAAATACGCAACCTGTCCATATGATTTTATTAGTGCTACACCCTGTGTTATTCTAATTTGAGGCAGAGATTCTTTGGCAAGAGAGCTGCCAGGGAGTATTCTTTGGAATGACGGGTGTGTAGAAGCAAGAAAAACAACAAAGGTTCAGAAGAGA
>RJWM01044165.1:0-13401 GCA_004363535.1 Dasyprocta punctata | reverse complement strand
TAAAAGCACTCCTATAAGAAATGATAAAATGCTCTATTGAAAAATTTCCAGGGCCCAGCTTGCAACTGTCCTTTACTTGCTTATTTCTGGCCAAGATAAAGAGCTTCCAAGTCCTAGAAAGGTCACTGCTGCCCCAAGTGAAGTTCGGAAGAAGCCAATGCTGCCCCCAGGAAACCTGATGAGGAAAACAAGGTCCCTCTGTATTCTCGGTCCCTTCAGAACACCAGCACTTGTTGAGTGACGAGCCTTCCAAAGCTTTCCAGCCCGAGATGAAGGGGGTTTTCTTAATATAAAGCCAACTCATTAAAGCAAGCGTCCCTAACTGCTTAAACATCTCCAGACTTAAGAAATAATATTGCAAAGAAGTGTTGCCTGGTCATCCATTTACTGTGGCCAACGATGGAGGCAGCTGTGCTGGTGTTTATTCCACAGAGACACGGGGCCTTTCAGAATCTGGGGTGCACTGGTAGCACTGGTATTAATCCAAGTAGTACACAGCTAATTACACACAATTCATGCAGATAGAAAGTAACTGAGCATGCATCTGTAGAAAGAGAATGCTGGCTTTCTGGTTAGCTTCCGCAGCCAACGCTGATCCCACCTTCTGAGTGCTGTGGTCACGTCTTACTTTTATAACGCCTGCCTCAGGTAACAGCAACACTGTATTATGCCCACTTCCTAAGTAAGCTTTATTTTATAAATGGAAACATCGTTTCCTCAAACAAGGAACGATTCCCTAGACAAATAGTCATAGCAATCTTTGCTACTCGACACACGCCTAGTGTGCATTACAGTCTAAAAATGAAACGAATACTTTTCAGAAATGCATATGTCTCCAGCGAAAAAATAGTAGAGTTCATTATTGCCTTCCTGGAGGAATACAGATCAACTCTAATGCTATCTGGCACTTCTGAAACAATGTAGTGTTGTTTCCACTAATCGCGTCTTCAAATAGTTCAGATTGTTAGCCACACCAAGGTGTTTTATTTCGGTGTGGGGATGAAAATAGTATTTTTCCTTACTTCCAGACATCATAGCTTCATTAAAATGATTCTTCATTGGGAACAGCATATGTTCTTTCATTAAAAAATGAAATAAGGCCCTGTATAGTAAGCTCTATATGCTATATCTTACCAACATGGTTGAAACAGATTTGTTTTAGGTTAAAAAAAAAAAAAGAATATAAGGCTGGGATTTATAGTTACCCAAAATCTATTCTTTCAGGAAATATATATGCTTAGTATAGGAATCTGATTCTCTACTTTAGTCTTTATTTTTATAACCTATACTAGTTATGTTTTTTTTTTGAAGAGGATTCTATTATTAACAATATTCATCAATTTTATTCAGGAAAACTAAAAACTAGAAAAACAACTTTGGAGCCTTGGGATGTAAATGAGTGTTAGGGCACATTTATTTGTATGAGCAAGGCCCCACAAGGAAGGAAGGGAAGGGAAGGGAGGGAAAGAAAGGAAGGGAAGGGAAGGGAAGAGAAGGGAAGAGGGGGCAAAAGGTCTCATTGCCTCTGAAGATTTTGGAAGCTTTTAAAAGTTGGAGACTCTGCAATGGTTGAGACACAGAAGGTAAAGAATTCATACTGAACAATCACCTAGTCACCACTGGCTCATCTGCTTAAGGATGATAGCGAGAACACAGTTAGCTGGTTTTAATCTAGTTATAGATTTTAGTGCATTATTTAAAACACTAATATTCTCTTTCCATTGCTGCAGAAACTTGCATACTATTTCATTTATAAAAATCTTTGTTCATGATCATCTTCAGATAAATTATAAATTGCCTGTCTTCGTTCACATCCTCTGTTGGATTTGTGACCTTACTCTGTGTTTCTGTACATTGCATTATAAATCAGCAAATGCACATTTGCTCGGATGGAAAGTTCTGCTTCCACGGGCTCAGCTCTCCGGAGCAGCTGCAGCTTCAGAGGCTGCACAGAAACTTGTAGTCACAGCCTCTCCTCACGCGTGCTTCCTACAGATCCAAGTACCAGGAAGGACACAGGTCTCAGAAACACAAGGTGGAAGCCAAATGATGTGTGGTGAGGGCAAATCCTCTCTGTTTAATTAGTGTGAAAACACACACTTCTCATTGAAGGCCATGATGATCCCTCGCAGACAGGCGCCCATCCTCACTTTTCATACGTCACATACCAGTTACGTAGACAAATAATTTCACTTGAAAGGCTAATGTCATAGTCTGAGCCATGTCCTCCCAAAATACATATTTTGAAGCCCTAACCGCTGATGTGCCCATATTTGCAAACAGGACTTCTAAAAAGATAACTGAATGAGACCTTAATGCAATAGCACTGGAGTCCTTAAAAGAGTATCAGGAGTCAGCAGACTTCTCTCAATCCATGCTCAGGCCAGAAGAAAGGTGTCCTGGCCACCATGAGAAGGCACCAGCTGCCAGCCAGGGAGGAAGGGCCCACTGGAAACCAGCACCGCCGACTTGGACATCACCACTTCCAGACGTGTGGGAAGACAAATGTATTGCTCAGACCTCAAGCATCTACTAGCAGCCGAGTAGAATGTTTGCCGAGTTGGTTACCTCGCTAAAACCCTGGAAAGAGGACTGATAATGCGTTGTGCCAGTCTGTCCCAATGGGAAAAGTAGCAGTTTTTCATAATACAGAGTTTTAAACTTCAATCCAATATTCTATTATCAATTTTATCAATATCATAAAGATATCAAATCTCTCCCTGTAATATAGTAGTTTTCAAACTTCATGATTGTGATCTACAATAGTATTAGTTTGCACATATGTAAAGAATATACTGTATATTCATATTTATGTATGTGCATACTTTTTCTAATGATCAGATTAATGCTAATTTTCCTAATTAATGAACTACATGAGATGTGTTCTGTCAAATTTTAAGAAAAAAAAAAGGTGTGCGTGCCTGAGTGTGTGTGTGTGCACGTGTGTGTGTGTGCTTTAAATCCATTTGAAAGTCAGTTTATGACTGGATGTTTGAGCAGTTCTTTTTCTTACCTATGGTATCCAAAATATTTCATAGCTATAATTTCCGTTTTGTCCATAGCATACCAAGGTCCTTAAAAGTACATATGAAATTGAAAAAATTCTCTGTCTCTCTCTCCTCTCCCTCTCTCTCCCTCTCTCTCTGTCTCTGTCTCTGTCTCTGTCTCTCTCTCTCTCTCACACACACACACACACACACACACACACTCACATATGGAGCCTAAACTGAAGTAAATCCAACTTATTCAGATCCTGTTCAAAAGACTTTTCATGCAATTTAAGTTGGTACAATTTAAGTTAGTGTTTTGTTGACATGCATATAATAACAAGATGTTGCTTATATGATGCAACTCAAGTACAGATCCACATGTTCAGAGACCGAGTATGTGAATCCCAGTGGAGGATGCTTCCCCCGCAGAAGGAAGGTGGATCCTTGGTCCTTCTGTGGGTCGTGTTAGGCATTTTGGTGTGAACAAAAAATTGTATGACTTGACAAGATTGAAAGAAAAACAATGTTTGTGGTGAGAAACGGGTATCTTATTCCATTTCTTTTCACTATATGTTTAAAGATTCTGTGCTCATAGCAATCAAAGGTTCAACACAAATATCTCTTGGCCTATGAACAGCACATAATAAGATGGATAAGACAATTAAAAGATGACAATGAGCACATGGATGGTGCAGATTTTCATAATTTGTTGTTTTCTTAAATAATCAGCAAAGCTAAGACTCAGAAGCAAAAAGCACAGAATTCATTGGAAAAACCCAGCTGTGCCACACTCAAACTTCTGAGTATGTAATATGAAATCAAAATTTAACTCTTGAAAGAGTGAAAATTCAAAATCAATATTTAACTTTTCAATCTTCTCGAGTTTCACTTATCAAAATTCCACCATTTATTTCCTCTACGTAGACTAGCACAGAATAAGTCAAATGACATCTTTCTGAGCAGCTAAAACATGTGCACAGGGGTAAATGATCATGATGTACATGGACTTAGAGTGTGTGTGTGTGTGTGTGTGTGTATGCATGTGTGCATGTGTGTACAAACACACATTTACACGGACATAAAGAAAGCAACAGTCAAACACAAAAAATTCCACGTTAAATAAAAACATTCATTATTTCACACACACAATATTCTCTATTATTTTTACATGATAAAATACACTTTTTGTTTTTGAGAAAGAAAACCAAACAAGAAAGGATAAATCATGAAAATAATACTTTCCATTTTATATATATATATATATATTTTTTTTTTTTTTTTTTTTTTTTTTTTTTTTTTTTTGTAGCGCAGATCAACCTCGGTACCTGGCACCTAACTGAGCATCAGGCACCTAAAAAGTATTTACTAGATATTTTTTAAATGAATGAGTTGAAACTCACATGATACATTCTCCCACTGTGTCAGACAGTAACTTCATGCCAAATGCAAATATGAAACATTTCAAATGATGTTTAAAATTGGAAAATGTGAACATTTGAAAAAAAAAAACACTTTAAAAATCTTTCCTGAATTAGCTGACCACAAATGTCTCGCACATGTCTTAGCTCTCACCTCTTCCTTTGTCTTTTTGGATATCACACGGAGCCAATCTCCAATCATGCTCAGCACAGCGGCGAAGTACGCCAGCCCTACCAGGATCCAAAACCACACGACGGGCTTGTAGAAGTCCAGATATTCAATATCGGACCCACCTGTGGGAGAAAAACAAAATAGAACACAATAACTTCAGATTCCTGAAAGCAAATAGTGTTGGCGATTGGCTAAAAAATTATCAACTGAATTTTGGCTTACATGACATGGAAATTGAACATTCTTGTCAATTGACTCGTGTTTTTTCTGTATATTGAATTTCTCATTTTGGCTTGTGGAATTCTAATCAATACTGTTTGACTGTGTTTTGTTTTGTTTTTCTGGAGCTGGAGATGGAACCCAGGGCCTCATGCATGTTAAGTAAGTTCCCTCCTACTGAGTTTCACCCCAGCCTCTCATCAATTTTTTTAAGAGCAAATTTAGCAAAAATGCGTCATAATGAGACCTTCCCTTACTTCTCCAGGTCGTGATGACTTTTTCTCACTCCAGGTTTCTTCTTCACGTACAATCTGTCTCAACTAGTCTAGCATTTAATTATCTAGTGTTGTTCCTCTTCCTACTTCTGTTGTAATAAATGCAGGGACAGGTAACAGTTTTTTCAGGTGTGAATATAACTTAACACCCTTCTGTCAATACTGGCCAGTCGATGCAATGCCAAACTGAACAGAAAGTGGGCAACTCTAGTAATAGTTCTTATTGGGAAGTCATGGATACAATAGACTGATAACAAATGCCAGAGGCAGTGCCTTGGGTCTAGTGAGAGTCAACCGCAATTCCCAGGTCATCGTGCCACTCCTCGTTCTGTGAGTCTTCAGAGGACTCCCATGCTTCTCACAAATTTTAATCCCTAGCTCTCATGAAAATATTGGCAGCAAAGTTCAAAGTCTTGCTTGACTTTCATCCTTGAGGTATTCTGTCCACCTGGCGAAGGAAGCACCCCTCGAGAACCTGCACACATTTCAAAGACCTTTCTTCCATGCACAGGAAGGGCAGTCCTTACCCTAAGGTCAATCCCCTCTCTTGAGAAATTCACAAGTTAGCCTGAGAGAGGCCCACATAGACAAGGAACCACAATGGAGTAGGTGTGACAGCAAAAGTGAATATAAAAGTGCCAAGAGAGGATGCAGAAAAAATTATTTTCACTTCTGGAAGGGAGAACTTCAGCCTTCAGTAATGAGCACTGAAGCATGAACTAGTTCAAAGTGTAAATACATAGTATACTTAAAGGATTTTTTTAGTAGATAAATGAATATCCACATGAATGAGGGCAGGAAGCAGACAGGTGTAAGAGAGCAATCTAGAAGGGCAGGTTGTGCCAGATGGGAAAGACTTGATCCTGACTCACTCACTGGGGAGCAGGTAATCTGTATTCATGTTTGACTACACGTGCAGAAAGGTCCAAGGGCAGACAAGGGAGGATGATGGGAGCCCCAAAAGAAACTTGTTCTGAGCTAGCTGGGAAATGACTGCATCTGGGCGGGCCTGTAAGGACAGACAGCTGAGAGGCAGAATCATGGGAAGTTGATGTGATATGTGAAAAGAAAAGCTCTCTGAGGATCGTAGTACCCCACAGACACAGTAACTGAACAGGGCGGGGGACAGCAACAGGTTTGAAGTATTTGAGGGAGAAAGACGTGAAGACAGCCAGCAAGACCCTTCCAAGCATGTACACCACCCAGAAGAGCAGAGCAGGAGGTAAGGATTTTAGAATCAACAGCTCAGAGATGGTGGTCCTTAAACGGGTCAAACCTGTGTTCACCTGGTTCACAAACACCCAGCCCACATGTTCAGAAGAATGACCTATAAACAGCAAGCATACGCCAAATTCAAATACAAAATACTGAGTACGACCTCACTAGAGACACAGGAGACTTTGAGTTACCCACAGTGACACTTTCAGATATGAAAGGGCAAAAGTTAAAAAGATGAGGAAACACTTTTCTGTCAGGTAAATCAAATGAATAGAGACAGCCTTCACTTTCTTTGAGGACAAATACTAATTTTAGGAATACACTATACATGCAGAATAATATTGCCTTTAAAGTATGGTTAAAATTTTCATTTTTCATGGTATTTTATTTGAAAGATAATTTCTAGGAAGGATCATGGAGTGTCTTAGTTACTTTTCTCTCATTGCTGGGACAAAAATACCTGACACTCAAAGTTAAAAGGGGAAAGGTTTAATTAGCTCCCAGTGTGCAGAGGCTTCAGTCCATAATGGGCTGGCTCCAAGGCAGGGCGGTGTGGCAGAGGGGAAACCACTCATAGCAGTAGAGGACAGTGAAAGCAACAAGAGGGCTTCTCAGTGTCATTTTGCCCTTTACCTTATTCTGATTGTTGGGATGAGGGAGTTGCCAAACCAATCAGTGGACTGACTGAGTAATCACACACCCTTAACCCCAGCATCACATACTGTAGATTCAGCCACCTCTGAAAAAGCCCTATGACTGCATGAGGCTTTGGGGGGACATCAAGACGCAAACCACAACACAGAGACTAAATGCATTTTGTGATGGTTAAAACCCAGCCCATGGGGGGTGTATTTCTACAAATGCACAGAACTATCTAGAGAAATGTGGGTGGAAACCTGCCATATGATAGACTCACCAGGAAATTTCATTTTTCAAATGTTTTCATTTCAAAGTAACCAAAATGACCTTTTCTCCCAAGTACTTTCTCTTTCAAATCCAGAAAATCTTCATCCAAATATTTGTGACTCACTTAACACATAAATTCACCAAGATGTTGATTTTAGGAGAGCTAGCTCATACTCAAGATCACTCTTTATAAGTCTTTTTTATAAACAGGATGTTACAGTTTGCAAAGAGCAAATTAGCTTAATCACTAAAAAGCTTATATTTGGATAAAATGTTTGATCCACAAGTTTCAGTGGAGTCTAAACTCTGGAAAAAAATGTTTTTTTTCCTTTCTTTATTTCCACTCTTAAAATAAAAAATCAGCAATCAGATAACTTCGGAAAAACTAATATATAAAGGAGGAAGTATGGTCAGATGACTCTCAAATCCTATTCACCTTCCGATATCTACAACTTAGGAATTAATTTCCACATGAATGAATTTACTTGATCCAGAAATCATATTCAAATTCAAAAGCTTAGAATAACTTGCTAAAAAGTTGCTAGTTTTATTTTTAAATTAGAAATTTTCAAAAATAATTTTTGACTGTTACAAGACTTAATTTACCACACACATATCTCTTACTTATTAACAATATATAATAATTTCTCTGCCCTGGATTGAATTCCTTCACCCTCCCCACCACCATCTCCACCACTCTATTTTGATCTCTCTCATTTTTTTCTGAGTCACAGCCTTCAGAGTGCTGTAACTTGCTTTTTCCTCCCATGTCCCCTACCAACCTGGCAATAATAGTCACTCCACTGAATTTTTTTCTTTGTTGTGATAGCAAATAGGCTCACAAGTTCTTTCCATTTTAAGAGCTTCCTAGCTTATCTTTATAAGGGAATATAGAGAAGGTCATAAAAGTAGCCAGGTTTACAAACTTGTCCAAGTAGGTAAAATGAGTCTCTTACATGACATGTGGCCAACCCTTGAGAGGGCTTCATCTCTCTCTGGGTCTCCTCTCCTCAATGCTCACAAAAGGAACCTAGTGAGTGAAAGTTAAACCTAAAAACATAGCTTAGAAAGGTTTATGCTGACATTAATTTTAGGAGCCAACTCTTTTTCCCTAAGGGGCATTTCCTAAGCATGTGCTATATGCACATAGCATTTGCTACACCCAGCATTAAGAAAGACTTTTCCTACCTGGCATCCAAGAATCCTTGGTTGAGGGACAGAAGAGCCCATGAGCCCATAGCAGGCACCTCCTGGGAAGGAAGTTCTTTTCATTCTGGCCCTGACTGCCTGCATCACACAATCAATATGCCCATTTCAGCTGGTTTATACAATACTCAAACTCTGGGAGGCTTACCGACTACCTGCATAAACACAACCATTTCGTGCTATAGCTCTGGAGGAGGCAGAGACAGAGGTGTGATCTCACTATGCACATTCCCCTGACTTGGAGCAGGACATTAATGAGACCACCTCTTGTGGATTTAAGCCCTATCTCCAGGTGTCTTAGCCAGTAATAAAGCAGCTGATTTGACCACAGTACTCCCAGTCTGTGCAGAACTCAGAAGTTCTGCATGGTTCTTGCAATCTGAACAGTTAGTGTTCCCACTTTGCAATCGAGACGCCATAGTCTCAGTAGGGAAAGTAACATGGCAGCCTGTAAGGGATGTGGGCAGCAGAGCCATGCTGGGCTCCAAAAACACAGCCTGTCTTCACTGGACCCAGGGGGCCATGTCCCTTGCAACCCTGGGTGTGGTCCTACTTATGTTTCATCCACTGTGTTAGTCCACAGTTGCTGCTGTAACATGGTTCTGGAGGCTGGGAAGTCCAATATCAAAGTCAGCCACCTGCTCAGGGCCACAGCAGAAGGTGGAAGCATAAGAGACAGAAAGAGGGGTGCTAACTGCCTTTTAAGTCTCACAGAGAGGGTACAGCCCTCATGGCCTAACAGCCTATTAAAGGTCTCACCTGGTCATAATATTAAAGTAGCTATCAAATTTTAATGTTAATTGGAGAGGGGACAAATATTCAAACCACAGCACCCAGCAAACCATTTTGTGCATACAACATGGAAAAACCTCAGTTCAGACTAAAAACAGTCAGTCACGGCACCTTCCTACCTTTAACGGTTCCTGGCTTCAGGCCATGTGTGTCTGAGGATGACCACTGTTCGTCAGGGTCTCTGGATCTTGCCTTTCCTCAGTCCAATAGTACCACGCAGTTGGCCATACTCTACTGTAAAGAACTTATCTATACAATTCCCTTTCCTCCTTAAATCTAATTTTCTTTATCTGTGATTGCTTTCTGAATCATGAAATATTTATAAAGAAAAGAATGAAAAGATATGTCCTAGTTTTAAAAGATAATCTAGGCATCCTGGGCTAAGGTTATCTATGTCATGCCCCTCCTCTGTTTTTCTAAAATGACATATGTACTGGAGGATATAGATAGAGATATAAAACTTCATTCTGAAGAAAAGTTGTATATTAGTCAGTCTCACACTAGTATAACAAGATGCCTGAGGCAATTAACTTATAAATAAAAAAGGTTTGCTGAGTCCATGATTCTGGAGGACCCAGTCCAAGATGCCATGGTCCATTGGTCAGAGTGCCAGATGGAAATGGTGGGGAGTGCATGTCACAGGACATCACTCTGCTGTTTTGGTTATACAGGAAAACAATAGCTTGGTTACTAAAACCTGTACATTATGATTTGGGTCTGGGTGGCCCTCCAATCCTCAAGCAGTGATGGAGGTGGCTGAATCTAGCATTTGTGATTGGTTTGTTGTCTAGTGCTGGGATTGGTGGTGTGAGTGCTGCACCCATCCAGGGGCAGAGCCGGCATACAGTGTAAGGGAGAGAAGGAGGCGTGCTTTCTCCTTTTTTGCCCTGTTCACTTTTGTTGCTTGTGGCAGCCATGAACAGCTGCCCCTCAGCCACGCCACCCTGCCTTGGAACCAGCTGAGTGTGGACTGAAACCTGCAGAAACTGTAAACTAAATAAACCTTTCCTTGCTTCACTTTGCGCATCAGGTACTTGGTCTCAACAATGAGAGAAAAGTAACCAAGACACTGTATTTCCAATAATAACACTTAAAACATAATTCTAAGGAAACTTAAATCTCAATATGAGACATGCACATTTTTTCCAGGTAAAAAGATGATGACAAATGATTACAGAACTGTGAAAAATTGCACAAAAAATTGTAAAGGTCAATGTGATGGAAGAAGAAAAATTTTGTGTAAGCAATTCCAAATTTAAGGAGGGATAATAATGTAAAGAAATCCGTAATGAAGATACCAGATTAACCGTAATGGCATAAGTCACCCCATTCTTCCCTGACCCTGTGCAGCAACTCTGCATCCAGGGTCCCCATGAGATACGCAAGGGCTTTCCATGGAGCTCCTCCTCCCCTGGGCAGCTGACCGTGGCCACCAAAGACCCACACAGCTCCCCAGTTGCAGAGTGCTGACCTCTTCAGGTTAAGTTTCAGAACATTCTTCTTTTCATCTAAAGCACTACAAAGTAAAAATATTTGGTTTTTTTTTTCTCCTAAGTCAGTTTATACAGTGGTCACAAATACAATGTTATTTTAGGGCTCCACCCACATTTTTAAATTTATAATTCTTACGTGTACAGACTCCCAGACAGCGAGGGCACCCACGGGGTTGGTACAACCTGTTGGTTGTTTAAAATGGTCCATGGCATCTGAGGTTTTTGACCTGAAACTATGACTCATCCCAAATACCTGTCTATCCCACAACTGCTACAAGACCTTGTTAATTATATTTATAGAATTGTAGCACGGTCTAAGGTTAATGAATAACAAGTACACTTTTTATTATTGTTACTGTGTCTCACTTTCTCTTGTGCTAACATACTCTCTATTTCTTATACCAATTACACATCCTCAAAAAGAGGTAGGAAAGTGGGTATTTTAAGACAGAGGCTTGTCTTCATCCATGAAGCTGAAAATGTCTGGAACGCTCTCCATTTCACTAATTATACAAGTAAAGGTTCTCCTTCTCCAGCAGAATGCCACACCCTCCTTCCCCAGCCTCTGGGGAACACAGATGTGCGCCTCCCATTTCTGATCAAAACCCAGCTTTGCTTACGGAACTGTCTCCTGTCTCCAAGGACATTATACCTCCCCCACAAAGAGGGCTTGGTCGGGTTAAACCTTCAGTCACAGGTCCACAGGACCGAGGGACTCCCACCCTCTAGAACTGTAGAGCATACCTTTTTTTCTGAAGATATTTAAGTAGGATGTTTAGGTGAAGAGAGAAGAGTGCACAGCCAGAAAGTCAAAAGCTCTCTTTAAATTATTCAGGAACATTAAATATTGCATTTCTACTATAATATTGATCATATTTTTCCAATACCTTGAACCGGATTTTTTTTAACAAAAAAGAACAATTTAGATTTTGGGGAGCTGGTCAAAATGACCCATGATGGACCACTTACTTCCACCACCAATAGTATAATTTATTTAAAATTGGAATTGTAACAATACTACCAGATAATAAAACTAGGAAAATAAGAGTTAAACATATGAAAGTAAGACCTAAGTGATAGAACAATAAAGCAAATGGCAGTTAAAATGATCTACCATCTATCTATCTATAATAAATCAAAAACTGTCAGTAGAACATATGGACAGTAAAGTAAAAATTACTACCCTAACCTGGGCACAGTGGCAGACGCCTACAATCTCAGCACTACGGGAGAGTGAGGCAGAAGGACCTCAAATTCAAGCCCAGCCTTGACTCAATTTCACTGACCTCTTGAGACAATGTCAGCAAAGAAAAAACATAAAAATGAAAATAGAGGGCTGCGTATGCTGTGTCACATAAAGGTCCTGGGTTCAATCCCCAGGACAAAAAAAAAAAAAGAACTAAAAATTAAATGAGTCAGTATTTGTTATGGTTTGTGTCTAGGTGCCCCCAAAGACTCAAGCAGTCGTAGGGCTCTTTCAGAGGTGGTTAAATCTAGAGTGCGTGGTTGACTGGTGGTGCAGTGCTGGGATTAAGGGTGCTGGGATTAAGGGTGAGTGAGTGCTGAACCAGTCCACTGATTGGAATAGCACTGCCCTAATCCCAGCATAAGGAACAGAACGTACAACATAAGGGACAGAAAGAGGTGTGTCTTCTCCTCCCTTGTTGCTTTTGCTGTCTCCCACCACCATGAGCTGTTGCACCTCTGCCATGCACCACCCTGCCTTGAAGCCAGCTGAGTAGTGACTGAAACCTCTACAAACCGTGAGCTAAATAAACCTCTCCTCCTTTAACTTTGGGTGTCAGGTATTTTTTTCACAGCAATAAGAGAAAATTAACTAACACAGTATCCTATAGAGAAAAGATTTTAAATAGCTAAGGACATCTTCTAAAGTGTACAGCTGCTTTTAAGACTAAGACCAGACAGGATCTGGATAGAAGGGGTAAGGATAAATTGAACTTGAGTTCTTGTACCCTGGAGAAAAAAGTAAGATACATGCATTTGCTTTCTGAGATTAAGATGGAAAAAATGTAAAATTCTGAAGCGCCAACAGTGTATGCTTTTCATAGGATAAAAATGAATTCGGTTCCACCCTTCCACCCACCTCCAGGGCCACAGAGTCACTATTTGCCACGCCATTGTTAAGAGTTGAACTGGGTCCTCATAAAGCCATGCTGAAGTCCCAACCCCTGGGGCCCCAGACAGTTGCCCTACATGGAGACGAGGTCCTTACAGGTGTCATCAGTTAAGATGCGTTCTTCATGGTAGGGGAGACCCTTCATCCAATGGGACTGATGTCCTTGTAAGCAGAGGGGGCTGTGGACACAGTGACAGATACCAGAAGGACCCCAACTGCCCCTGGAGGCAGAAATGGGAGTGACGTCCCTGCAAGCCAACAGTGGCCAAGTACTGAGCTTGCCCAGAACAAGGAAGAATCCTTCCCAGAGTCTCACAGAGACCCCAGCCCAGCAGTCACCTCCGCTTTCAGTGTCTGGGACAGAGGAATTTCCTCTGTCTGTATGCATCCCATTGTGGTTCCCTGGGCATCACACACAGACACCGTGTTTTCTTACAAAGCCACGTGAGAAATCTAAGAACGGGATAGGGCTAGGCATTGAGCAAAGGCAGTGCCAGGGAGACCTCACCTGCTACGTAGTCGCCAAACCCAATGGTTGTCAGGGTGATGACCACAAAATAAATGGCGTCCAGGGC
>RJWM01044164.1:0-13410 GCA_004363535.1 Dasyprocta punctata | reverse complement strand
GATATTCAAAAATAGTTAAAATAGTAGAAACTAGTGTTATACTGAGCACTCTCCAGTAAAAGGGCCATAGATAAAATTTGTAAAATATTAAAATTTCATTTAGCCACAAGACTACTTTAGCCTGTTGTAATCTCATGCTCAGTTCTCTGAGTGCACTATTTTCCAGTTGTAATACACCGATCTTTTCCTACAAGAAAGAGATAGATTGGTCATAAAGATGTAATCAGGTGCATGTTAAAAGCTCTCAACTATAAAAAGAAATTATGCCTCTGAATACACACACACACACACACACACACACACACACACACACATACACACACACACGCACACATATCCTTTATGTTAACTTATTGTGAAAAAGAGCAGAATGAATGATATACATGGGTCAAGTATCAAACTTAGAGGAGTACTTCCTTAGACCAGCAACTTCACTTTCTGCAACTGGAACTGTAATTGGATTATTAGCCCCACTGAACCATTCCTCTCTGACAGAGCTCTTTATGGAATTATCCCACATGAGTTCTGCAGCTCATTGGCCAAATTATCTAAATTTATTAATCAATCTAAGTGTGCAGATATCTATAGCTATCTTCTATTCCTAAATTTATCTTCATCATCTGAATTGTTTAAATCCCACCACTAAAATTCGTATGAAATCATACAGCTTATTAGTGTATCTCTAAATGTCAAACCAAGAGCATTTCTCAGTTTTTAATCTATGTTCAACTCTCACCTGAATTCACATGAAAAATTTCATGATTCTCATCCTGTCCATGGACTGAGAGGTGTTGCTGGTATTCCATTGTCATTTATTAGTACTATCATTCTTTAAAGATCTATATGCAGATCTCTCTTTTTTCTGTCCCCATGTTTTCTGTTGGCCCTTTCATTTACACTTATGCCTCTCAGAGTCAAAGACCCTATGGTAACCCTTGCACAGAACATGAAGTTATTATAGTTATCTACTAGACATGACAATGTGGATTTTGATAACTACTTGAAATATTCTTAAATCAATTTACTGATGCAGCATTTTTCTTGTCTGTCTTGAGTACATAGACTCAAACATACATTCAGTCCCCTTGGAGGCCAGTATATTATGAAGTGTCCCATAACTCTTTGGGAGTTGAAATTGGTGTTTGCCTTGTTCACTTGCTTATATCTGTATTGAAATTTTGAAAAGTCAATTTCCTCTTTCCTTAAGACATTACAATTCTATTCACTGTAGTCTTCATGCTGTGCGTTAGATATGTAGACTTCTTCATTCACTTTTCTGTTACCTTGTCTCCTCTGTCCTATATTTTCTTATTTCTTCTCCACCCCATCTCATGCAATTTCTATTCTTAAATATATCTATCTATGTAGTTTTAGGTTCACAGAAAAATTGAATGGAAAATACAGGGTTTCTCTGCCCCTGCACATATGCACCCTCCCCATTGTAGATGTCTCTCCCAAAATGATTAATTTCATATAAGAATGAACTTGACACGTTTCAATCATCCAAAACTCATTACTTTGTATAAGAGGTTAGTGTACACTTTGTATATTTGTACTACTCTATAATGACTTGTGACCACCTTCCAGAGTCATTTTGTTGCCCTGATAATTCACTGCCCTCTCTGTAATTAATCATGCCCTACCTCTGTCTGACAGTATTGGTCTTCATTATACTATACTAATTCATACTTTTTTCATTCTTAGAACATCATATGGTTGTAATTCAAGAGTATGCAGCCTTTCCAGACTATTTGCTTTAACTTAGTAATATGCAGCTCAGTTTCCTCCATGTCTTTTCATTGCTTGATAATTAATTTCTTTCTTGGTGCTCAGTAATGTTCATTAGTGTATATAAATCAGTTTCTTCCTATTCCTGCTGAGGAATGACTTCATCATTTCTAAGTGTTGCCAAGTGTGAGTAAAGCTACTGTAACCATCTCTGCACAGGCTTTTGTGTGGACATGAGTTTTCAATTCCTTTTGATAAATACATGGGAATGAAGAGTAGGATTTCTGAATCATACGATGAGAACAGGATTAAATTTTTTAGAAGCTGTCAAACTGCCTTCAAAATGTCTATCTCATTTTGTATTTGCATTGTCACTTCCTTTTCAATGTACATACAGTGTCATAATTTAACTACTTCAGTAGACTCTGATTGGCAATACGATTTTTAAAAAATTTTCTTCTGCACTTCTCCAAGTAAGTGAATCAGAGCAGGTTTTTATTCCCCTGGATATACTGCCAAATGTAATGCTGACCTTCACACATATAGCCAAGAATATCCTTACAATACCTTCAAATGTTGTCTTATCTCCTGCTACTTCCTCTATGTTTTCAAGTTTAAGAAAATATTGTGGCGAGGGTGTGTAATTTGTTTCATTTTGATTTTAGAATTAAATACCCTTCCCTTTTTATACCTGTTACTTTTCTTAAGCTTTTCATTTTTTTTATCCCAGTTTCTTCTTTTTAAAAGTTCTGTAATACACCATTCAGATGTCACTTCCTGTCTTCACTTTTCTAGTAAGTCAAAATTAGTCATTCTTTCCAAGTTTTTTGCACATCTTCCTATTTTATTACACTAACATTACATTTTATATGTTCATCTGCCTTACTGAATTATAAATTATTCAGTACAAGGATTTTTAATGATCTCTAACCGCCTGTGGTAAAGATAATGATTTGTGTACAGTAGGGATCTACCAAATATCTATTTGAATTTAATTTCCTTAATTAATTGCATCTTCAATCAGTTTAGAAAGAGCTACACTCATAAAAATATTCTGTTTGTCATAAAGTGTTGTTTCACTTAATCCTTTTTCAAAACATTCTCTAACTTTACAACTGTCAAGCATGTTACCTCTCAGTGCTAGTGATATAGAAAAGTACCTTAAATTGAAACCATTGCTGATACAATTCTCCTAGTTATGCTATATCAGGGATCATTGAGTATTAGAAGTAAAGTGATCTTAAGTATATTTATTGCTCACAATCTAATTTTGCAGAGGGAAATTTGAGTGATTATATTAGTATAAAATTTGGTCCATATTTGTGAAGTTTATGAATGGCAGAGCTAATGTTGAATAAAATTTAAAGGCAGTAGAATGGATGCAAGTCTTTCTGCCTATCATACTCTTTTGTGAATTTGAATAAATAACCTTAATATCTCAGTTTTCTTTCCTTGCTTAAGATAGATTAAATTTAATCTTTTAGCCAATATATGAAATCAAAAATTGTAGAAGTTTATGGTGCCATGCGTTTCATAATTTTTAAAATGGTGCTCTCAATATTAACAGCTCTGAAGAGGGTATTGCAAATGTTACACTATATACATATGTATGCATATATATGTATGTATATGTATATATATATGTGTGTATATTTATAACGATATCTACTGCAATGTCTTGTATCTGTGTTACTTTAATTTTATCATACCATTCTTTTCAATTATATAAAATACTTGTGATTATTAATAACCCTTATTACCGTATCTGTGAATATCTCTGTATTGTGCATATCATTTAGTACTTTGTAGAGACTACATAGACATAAATCTCATTTTGATAATTTCAGAAATTCTAGAGAAAGATCAATATGTACCTGGATAGTGTCTAGTACACTTCGAGAACTTATTTCATTGATTTCTTTTCTGTGAGACTTATGTGTATGTATTTGTGGTATATTTACACTTAGAGAGTTTTGTATGTTTGAGTTCTTAGTGGAGTTTGGTAATTCAGCAAATTTAAAGAATGAACAAATTTTTGATGTACAAAATCAGTTATATTTTTACATTTGGATGCAATTTTTATTTACTTGGCTATTGAAAATAATTTAACTTTACAAAAACATTAGAACTTTGTATCTAAATCTATTTGTATTAGAATATATATAAATAAAATTATGATTCTTAACACACACATTATTTACTTATGTTACAGATTTTAATTGATTTTGAGGATTTCTTACATTTGTGCTCTAGTTAATTGGATTTTAGTCATCATCTAATACAGGACCAACACCTTTGTTTTGCCACCTGGACTAAACTATTATTCTTGACACATTATCACTTACTCCCATCTTTCAATCTATTATTAAATCCTACCTTCATTTTCTTCCTCTACTGTATTGGTTATGTTTATTTGTTTCTCTTTATATACAACCCTATGTATAGCCACCATCAACGGTTACCTACACTATTACAATACTTTTTGGGGGTTTTGCTCCCCTCTGTCTTCTGCATTCATTACCGAGGGGCTCTTTTAAATTTAAAGTCGCATTAAATTGTTCCAGTGCTTTATTTGCTCAGTGTTTTTCCCTTGCATATGAATAAAGTATATACCTGCCTGATTCCTTCCCAGGTTAGTCTCCAAGTTCATTCTATACGGTTCACCTTTCTCTGTTGTTCTGATGGTCTCATTTGACAAGAAAATTCCTATTCACATGCTTTTCATTATTAGATTTCAATTTAAATGTCATTTCCTCCAAGAAGCCTTCAATAATGCTTCTTTCCAAATTATATTCTCCTTATTGTCATGAAACTAAGTTTTCATTAATAGCAAATTTTAAAATTGGTAACTTTATTTTCTGTTTACACTATTAGAATATAACAAAAAAACTAGGTCCGTTTTAGTTTTAATTTCTTTGTTCATCTATGTTGAACCTAGCATTTTGCACAAAACCTGGCACATAGATCTTTAATCAAATTTTTTTGTTGCTGTGAAAAGAATAAAAGAGCTCATAGATATATTTCAAATAACTATTTGGACTATGTTTAAGTAGTGCAAAGATATCCATATTTAAGATTAATGCAGTTTTAAAAATTAATCAAAGTTCAGATTTTTTAGACCTCGAGAATTTAGTATCTCCTAACTTGTTGCTCAGAAACACTTTCCAACAAAGATCTGAGGCCAAACAATCTGACTGAACATGCACGATAAGTCAACCTTATACTGTATGCCCTGAGAGAGGTACTGAGTAATTAGCATTCATTTGAAAAACACTGTGTGTGGCATTTAAAATATTGGGCACCATACCATCTAAGTGAGATTAAGCCAAAGATTAACAGTTAAATAATTATTGCAGTACTAGAGAGGAAAGACATATTTTAATTTTACTTTACATGACAAATGTAACTCACATTATTAAATGGTATGAAAATTTTAGCATGTAAGAATTTCTTAAGGTCTTAATAGTTATGATGTTTACACTGAACTTTCCATTTGAAAAACTTGGAGGAAGCAGCGATGATACAATATAGTAATCACAAACATCTGTTTTTCTAATTTGTATTAATGTAAGAGGGAATATTAGATTTTGTTTTGTTTCCAGTCATCATTTACTTTCTCTGATTCATTTAGAAACACTGATTTTTAAAAGAAAATGTATTACTTAATATAATTAAATTCTTTGCTTTTTATTCATGACTAAAACATGACTTTAAATTGTCATAGAGAAAGTTGTTTGTGGCTCAAATTCAATAATCATTTTTAAATGAAATTTTTGCTTATTGGTATGTTTGTATTGTACATTTTTATAATCATGTAAGATGTGCATTTTTATTGTAACTCTTTTTCTCATTATTGCAGTTCTAAATTTTATTGGTTACTATATAGTAAGCTTGAAATTTGATACTACTCTAGAAGGAACAAAAATATACCATATCTTTCTTTGCTTTGCATCCTTTATAAGAGAAATAAAGCATTTCTTGGAAGTGTTTTACATTTTTCCAGCTTTTAAAAGCAGTCTTTCCTCTGAACTTCCTCTTATACTAAATTCTATTACAATGTCAAAGCATAGTATGCTGATTAAAAGAAAAACAACTGGATATTGAAACATCTCCAATAAAGGAAAATCATTAATAAAAAATTAAGATTCCAATAAAGCAGTAGGGAATTCTTGGAAGCCTAGTGCTTGCTCCTTAAGTGATACAAAGCAAAATAAGAACACTGCATTTTCATAAGTAGATAGATAGAACAATGTATGTTACGTACAAATTTTCTTTACCATATTATAGTTTAATGTATGCAAATTATATCTAGTTGTTACTGAACTACATACCTGGAAACACATATAGATTGAATAAGGCACAGTCCTGATCCTTAACTATTTTAATGTTTTATAACATAATTTTAATTTTCAGTGAAATAATCATAGAATATCATAAATCAATCCTGAATGTTTATCCAAATTGGAAAGACTGAAACTAATGCAGAGTTCATCACCAAGTGAGTGGGGAAGGATGACTTGTTAGGGTTTGAGTGCTTGGGATAGTTTCATTGCTGATTAGAACTTTATAAACCTATCAGTTTGTTTAGAATTCAGGCAGGCAATGAAGAGCACCTGATACTATTGAAATGGAATGACACAAAGTTCTGAGGCATTAGAGGTACCAATTTGAATGTCATTGGTGAGAGAGGGTGTTGGGTGGTAAAAGATTTGCTTTCCTTTAACTAAGTCAGTTATATTTGGCATATTCAATAAGTCCCAAACTTAGGAACAATTGAATTGTAAACTTTCAGATACCAGCTGACCATATGTTCAGAAAGTTCACAGATGCCAACAAAGTTGGGAAGTAGCTTACTCTAACTCTAACCCTGTACCACTGTTTTAAGGTAACTGTGAAAGTAAAAATAGCTTTTTGCCTGATTGTGTGTGTTTTTGGTTCTCTTTATGCTTTGTATTGTATATTTCTGTAAAAGTTGTATAAAACTTACTTTGTTGGACTGAAGAATGAATCTGACTTACAAAAGTTCTCCTGGAATGCAACTCATTATAAGTTGTGGAGTTATTTTCTTCTAAACCCCTTATCTTTACAGATTTTTCTGTACTTCTAAAATGCCTTACTCTTGTCTAATAGCACTTCTACTGAAGATTCTTTTTACCCTGTAAGTTTTTGAAGAATACATGCTATTTGACAGAAGTTGTTTTGTTTGTATCTTCTGCATTGTCTATTGTCAGAGTACAGCATTTGGCACAGTATCAATTAGTTCACCAATTAATTGTTGAAGGACTATCCTGCATAGCAAAGTAGATGTTTAGATGAACATTGTAGAAAATACAAAATTTCTTGGAGAAATATTTAAGATCCGGTCCTAAAAATGATGGGTTGAGGCTTATAAGATGTGTGTCAGTGGAAGACAAATTTGAGGAAATCTTTATCTGACATAATCAGAGCAAAAGCTGAACATAAGAGAATGCAAGAGCATGTAAGGTCTCAGTTTCTTGTCTCAGGGTTTGAATTAATGAACATTTACAAAAGAAACATAAATTTGCAGAGAAAAGAAGCAAGTCCTCCAAATTATTACATAATATATGTAAAGAAATGTTTAAAGATTTCTTCCTGTGGTTTTATTTCTTGCTTTTTTTTTAATCAGGAAGAGGAAAAGCTAGATCAATGATCCATTTCCAATGACAACAATTTTATGGGTCATAAGAAATTAATGATGATTTTATTATCACTGGTGTCTACAACTCTTTCAGAATTATGCTTGATAATTTGCCAACCACCTGCTCTACTAAGCTGCTTATCATCTTGGGTTATTGTAGGATATGCCAAACAGAAGTGGAGCAACAAGAAACCTGGTATCCTTTTGAGCTTTAAAGAATCACTGGTTCACATTAAGGCCAGTAAGAATAAATGCTGAAAGGAATAAATTTGCAATGTAATATTTAAGGAGCAGGAGTGGTGCTATTTTCAGCGTGACTGCTAACCATGAGATACCAAATAAGGTTCACTCAGCACCAAATCAATTTATTTTTTATTTTTTGCAGCGCCGGGGATTGAACTCACAACCTTGCACCTGTCAGACAGACACTTAAGTCAATGAGCAAAATTCCAAGCCCTGGTTTTTTGAGGCAGAGTCGCACTGTTTAGCTCAGCCCGGCCTTGCGCTCGCGTTGTAGCCCAAGCCAACCTCAAACTCACAACGCTCCTCCTACCTCAGCCTCCCAGAGTGCTGGGAATAAAGGCATGCGCCACCACACCCTGCTCACCAAATCAATTTAGACATAAGTAAGAACACAGGGCAGGTAAATTACAATTTTATAACAGTAAAAGTAGAAGTCTTGTGATCCCTAGGCATAACTTCCTATGGCTTGTAAATCATATGAACTCAGAAAGTGTTGCTCCTTGCTACGTATTCCTAACTTACTTTCTTAAAATATTATTTGACACTGTTGGTGTAATATTTGATGCATTAAAATAGACTTATTGAAATACTGTCAATTATTAAAATATGCTTCATTTGATAAGAGTTTGAATTCTCAGTTCAAAACAGATTAATAACCATAGCATTTACTACATTTTCTGCTATTTCTTAAACATTTAAAAGATCATTTCTTCCCTTTATACTTTACTACTTATACTTTTTGCTAGCATTGACAAAGACACTCAGCTCTGTATGCAAGTTTATCTCATGTAAATTAATTTCTTCCTACAGTGAGTCTATATCCATGGCTGTTACTGAACTTAGGAGTTTTATATTGCCTTATCAAATAATATTTCTGTCCTAAAGATCAATATCTACTCATGTTTCATTTTATATAACTGCATGAGTAAATAAAAATTTGTTATTACTATATACAGGTGAGGCAAAGTTTAAAATGTTTAGCATAACGTACTTCAATTAATATAATAACCATTTTGTTTGCTGAACATTTTCAGAAAAACTCATTTTTCACACTTATCATGTATTTTCCACTCCAGAATAGCCATTAAACAGTCTTTCTCAGAAAGTGTGGGTTTTATTCAGGTCTAATAGCATAACACTATCTTGTAAGTACAAATTTTTATTAGTAAAAGCATTGCAATTTCATTATAGCAAATCAGCCATTTGTTCCTTATAAAGAAACTCACAGTTGATCTTTTATCTGCCAAACCTTACCAGTGGTACCATAGAGAATATGTATTCATTTCTAGTTCATAAAACTGTGCCTCCAAGTGAGCATTGGTTGCAAGCAGATTTGCAAATTGCATCTAGTTATAGTTTAAGACATGCCAAACAGAAGAGGGGCAACAAGAAACCTGGGATCTTTTTGAGCTTTAAAAAATCACTGGTTCATATTAAGGTCAGTAAGAATAAATGGTGAAAGCAATAAATTTGAAATGTAAAATTGATTTAACCAGCTGCAAATATACCTTTTTGACTTTTTCCTTCAGTAGAGCTAACTACAATTCTTTCAATACATCACATTCCATTATACTTGTGAAAGTTAGTCACTCTAATTAATGCCAGGTTGCTGAGAAATAAAAACATCTAATTTTCTGTTTCAGATAAACAATTTTGCCTAAAAATCATCTCTATTTATTTTGACAAACCAACCCCAGTTTCCAAGTCTCCAAATCCTTCCTTGTTCTTTAGGTCCAGTGTTGATTGACTTTTAGCATTGCCATTGCGAAGTACATATGGAATGAGTATAATTATAACGTATGTACATAAAAGTAGTGCTTATCACAGAAATTATACTTTGATAATATTTAACTTTTAGGTTAAATTCGACATGAATATGTTCAGGCCATTCCCTATTACTATTTGCGAATTTCCAGGAAATAATCCACAGTGATATAAGATCACCATGTACTCCACTAGTCACCTTCTTGACTATGATTCTAATTTCATAACCATTTATTTATATTCCATCCCAGTCTCAGCCTTACCTGGTATTTTAAAAGATAAAAGGATACTCCTGCATTCTGGGAAATCAGAGACAATGCTTTAAGTGATGTCATTCTGAAAAATGTCTATACATGTGTCTGCTAAAGCTGGCAGTCACAGAGCATTGGTTTACATCAAAGGTAAATTTTTTTCCTAAGGCTTAATATATAATATAAATTCAGCAAAAAAGATTCAATGAATACACGCTAACCTGAAAATCTGGCAGGTTTTATAATTAAAATTTTCAAATTTTTTGTCAATCTGAGTCAGAAAAATCTCTTATTATGAAGTCAGAGAACCATATAGCCTTTGAATACCATGGAAAATAATATTGCTTTATTTTTTATAACTTGTTTATTGTTTGTGGTGTTTATCAAAATGTTTCTGTCTCTACTTATATTTTGTTGTTTAAATCAAGTGTAAAACATTTGTGTCAATATTTTGGAGATCAATAGATTTCAGTAATGTTTCATTATAAATAAGTGCTATTAAATTCACCTTCATTATTATTTTCTTGCAACTTTCTTATTTAGAATCATTTCATTCTCTTCAGTTGTTTCTGTCCTCCCACAATTCAAAACAAAACAAATTACTAAAGAAAAAAGAATACAGATATTATTATGTATATCAAAACATACAATTTCTTTAATTTTTACACTGATGTAGTGAATACCAAAGTCCTTTTATTACATGCATGAACATCTTTATCTGCTTGTCTCTACTTGTCTCTCCAACGCCTTGATGGTCTAATATTTTCTCAGTCTCCCTAAAAATGGTTTAATATTCATTTGTTTTGCTTAAGAACAGGGATACATTCTGAGAAATGCATCTTTTGCCAATTTTGTCATTGTGCAAACATCGTGACTATGAATATGAAAATCTAAATGGTAAAGATCAGTCACTCAATGTGAAATGGAGATATGATGAATAAGATATATGAGACTGCTATTGACATAGCATGGCATGCCGTCCTACTAAACTTTAGGTAGAAAGAGTACATTCTAAAGTAATAATAAAAACGCAGTTCACACAATACACACATAACAGTACCATAGTCACTTGTCAACATTACCAACTACTGTGCACTGAACATGAATAACTTACACAACTGGCAGTGCAGATGTTTATTTCCATCAATATCACCACCAACATATGCACAGTGCATTGCATCGTAATATCACAGTGGCTACATCACAAGGTGATAGATATTTTTCAGCTCCATTATAATCTTACGAAATGACGATTGCCTAATACATTCATTACCCACCAAAACATGACTCTACTTCATTCCCTGTAGTTCATTGTCTTCACACATGCCCTTCTCTTTTCCCTGAATTGCTCTTCATGTTTTTCTACTTCTATTCTCATCTTTCATATCATATTTTAAATGTAACCTATGCCAAAAAATTCATATTTACCCTTTTAATCACAACATAATCCTTATATTTGTTTTAATTGTATATGCCATATTTGTCAATATGAATTTCTTTTATTATGAAAAATGTCTCTCACTGAGAGGAAACTTGAAAAAATCTCCACAGAGCACGGTTTTATTTACCAGTTTTCACTTACACTTAGCTCCCATCACACTACCTACAACCATTGTGGCTACTAACCAGTTATTTTGAGATGAATGTTTTCCTTCCAGTGGTTCTTTAACTTGAATCAAGTTTAGAATTAAAATCTATTTTTATTATTGCTACCAAATGATCTCAAGTCCTTCTTACTTCCAAAGTTTTTTCTGCTGAAAACCTTGCACTATTTCCTAGACTTATGTAAACTCAGATGTACATGCTTTAGCATGCCACTAATGCAGAGTTCATTTGGCAAAAACTATATACTTTAAAATATTCCTATTTCTAAGCTACATAGTCATTTATTCCTAAAGTGAAATAGTTAGCAGAGAAAATATTTACTTGTGACTTTATTTGTATTTTTATGACAGAGTTCATCATGATTTTCATTTAAAAGCAACTAACTCTGCCACATTCATACTAAAGTCTTTGCCCGTTGTGGTGAATATATTAATCAAAGATAGTTTCATGTTTTGGTGATCACATGGCACCATATACCAATATCTCAATATCTAGTAGGGTCTATCAAATTAAATATACATAAACCAAGAAGAACAAATCATAAAACTTTCCTGCAAATAGAATTCTTATTTCAATTCTTGGTTCAAGTGACTTTTTAAAATTAACTCTTTTTAAAGTAAATTTTAGGGTAATATATCAGGAATGTTCAGTAGAAAATTTAGCATCAGGCCAAACTGAACACTGTGCCATCAATGATACTCTCTATTTCCTGGTGCTATTTTATTCTGTATGGAACTGAGTCTTAGCTAGCTCAAGGCAGACAACATAACAAGCAGAAACTCTGAACTGACCTGTTCTGAGTCTCACCCCATCACCAGAGCTAAGTGTCGGCCTCATCCAAACATGGATTGTAAAAGGGATAATGGTGCTCCAGTGGCAAATGGGGCTTACTGGAAGCAAGACCTGGGCTGCCCTGGAGGTGAGAGCACCAAGCTGCCAACACATAATTCATTCTCAATTAAGCCACAATTTATTTCTACTGTATTTCATATAAAATACTATGTTAATTGCTTGTATTTTATCTTGTATATTCTCAGGACTATTTCTATATGATGTATGGCTTTTATTCTTTCCAACTGTCCTATTTGAGACTCTAGAGTGAATGTTTTTGTTCACCTTCATCCAGTTTTTTTTTATATTATTTGTTCTTTCACATAAAGCTCTATTTCTCATTTTTAAGAACCAGGAAATACCAACTGAAGAGAGAAGTAAATTGTAGCCAGATGTAAGGAGGGAAAAGAAGTGGCAGAAGGGACTTTGTTTATTTTGCAAGGGTGAAGAAAAGATGGGGAAGCTGGAATATGCACATGTTTGATTTTTAGTAAGGGATTTTGATAGACAAGATTAAATCTCATGAAAAGAACTTCCACACTTCATAGAATATAAATGTACAGGCAAACAGTCCAATGTTTCATTTAGATATCTTACTGCTTAAGTGCAATTTTTAAGTGGGTTATTTTTACTTTCAAATGAGACTTGCAAGCACTACACTGACTGCTCCATGTCAAGCAACTTTCTGACATTGGTCACATTTGTATAGTTGTCATGGAATTAAATCCTTACCACAGTTTGGCACAAAATTGGCATTTGAACTTCTAGTCAATCTTATAACCTAGGTTAAAAAGGGAACATGTATTCCATAATATCACTGAAGTTGAAAAACATACCTCATATAATCAGTTTCTTGCACCAAAGATATTAATACTGCTTAGGTATTCAGAGTCAGTGTTTCTTTTTCTAATCTTCAACTACCAGTGATTTTTTCAGATTATTTTGTTTGTATATAGGCAAAAAATATGTTTGTTCTTTATTATTTAGTACTAAAAAACTAAATAGTATAAAGGTGTTTAAATAATCTAAAGATAGAATTCATCATTGTTTTTTGTTTTTTGTTTCTGTTTTGTTAAACTTTTCCCTGGGTAAGAGATTCACCGGAGCTAGTTGTGTTCACTTGTCTGAGGTTGGGTGGCTGTGCCATGTTTGAGGTGTTTCTATTGCTTGCGGTTTGCAGCACTGTTGGTATTTACAGTGCATCCCAGATGGGTGCCTTCCTCAATTTAATTATCACCCAGCTTATCCTCCCTTCCAACCTCATTTATGAAAATGTTAAAGAAGGCTAACCATAATACCTACATCCCTGAAGCGCACTCCTCAACATCT
>RJWM01044163.1:0-13419 GCA_004363535.1 Dasyprocta punctata | reverse complement strand
GGCACCACCGTGCCCCTGCGTTTGTGCTATGAGCAGGGTCCTCATATGCTCTTTAAAATCAGATGTTGGACTGGGGATTTAGCTCAGTAGCTCAAGTGCTTAGTTCAATCCCCGTTTAGCTCATGAGGCCAGTTATTAAAAAAGAAAACAGAAAAAGCCGGGCATGGTGGCACACACCTTTAATCCCAGACCTCGGGAGGCTGAGGCAGGAGGATCCTTGTGAGTTTGAGACCAGCCTGGGCTACATAGTGAGTTCAAGGCCAGCCTGAACTGCATAGTGAGACCCTGTCTCAAAAAATAGGGCCAAGGATTTAGCTTAGTGGTGTACGTGCCTCCCTGGCAGGCGCGAGGTTGTGAGTTTGATCCCTGGTACCAAAAAAATTTTAAAAATAAAATAAAATAAAAAAGAAGACAGAGCCGGGCGTGGTGGCGCGCGCCTTTAATCCCAGCACTCCAGAGGCTGAGGTAGGAGGAGTGTTGTGAGTTCGAGGCCGGCTTGGGCTACAACGTGAGCGCAAGGATGGGCTGAGCTACGTAGTGGGACCCTGCCTCAAAAAAACAAAAAAAAAAAAAAAAAAAAAGAAGACGGAGAAAAAAGATGGTGGTGGACAGGGACCCACAGCCATGTAAGTTACCCGGAGTCACGCAGCAGAACATGGCAAGGTAGTATGCGTATGGGCTTGTGGAGACAGGAGAGAGGAGCCTTTTTATTTCTTCCCACCTGAAAAAGAAAACCTGTGTACCTGTGTAAAACCTGAAAATCTGTGTAAGAATGCATGCAGGCTTTGTTGGGGGCGCTACAAGCTGAGGACCCTGCTTATAGCACAAATGCAGGCAATTTTAAATGGAAAGGAAATTTAAAACTTTTATTTTTGGAAGACCAAGAAGGGCGCAGGCACCAATCAGGACTCAATATGGACTGCCTTCCAGGGTCCTGACCCCAGGACCTTGGAGGAGAACGAGAAGGGCCCGTCGTGGGGCCCCCACCCGGCCCCAGCGGCACCGGCGCGCAGGCTTGGAATCAGGGACAAACACTAACACCTCCCCGCCCCGTAAGCAGCCTGCTGTTTCAGAGGTGGCTGGATTGATAGCAACCAAGGAACATCAACCAACTTTTGTTTGGTAGATTTGGCCAGGCCTCTGGTCAGCAACCCAAGCATCTCTTTACAGCAGGCAATGTAGCAAGTATGGAGGATTCTCTTCTGCCTTGTCTTTTATTATTAATAAAATATAAAAATAAAAAAAAACTTCTATTTTTTATTTTTTTATTTTTGCGGCACCAGGGATCGAACTCACAACCTAGCACCTGCCAGGGCAGGCATTTAAGCCACTGAACCAAACTCTCAGCCCTAGTTTTTTGAGGCAGAGTTGCACTGTGTAGCTCAAGCTGGCCTTGCGCTCGCATTGTAGCCCAAGCCAGCCTCAAACTCACAACGCTTCTCCTACCTCAGCCTCCCGAGTGCTGGGATTTAAAGGCGTGCGCCACCACGCCTGGCTAAAACTTTTATTTCTAATGCTAACATATTTCTAACACTAGCCAAGGATAAGACTGGAAAACATAGCCTCTTCTCATAATTAGAAAGCTACAAAACTTAACGAGCCCTAACACTCCAAATGCCAGCTGCAAGATAAGTGTAACCCAGCCAGACAGTGAACTTACTGTGTTTTGCTTGCCTTCTGGTTTCCAGAGACTATACCACTTCAAGCCCTGTCTCAGACAATGATCGAGTCTTCTCACTTGCTATTCGACAGTAGCCCCAGTTAGCTCACACAGAGTAAATTCTGCCTAGCAACAGATGACAAGATACATGTAACCAACCGTAAAATATCATGTGATCTACCTTCTGTATTTCCTTTTGAAAACCTGTATCAGTAACTGTCTTAGCCCAAGACAGGACTGATGATTTGGAATTGAGATTCCCACCAGTCCACTACTGGGAGAAACCAGTATGCCTTCCCAACGTCCAGGCACCCCGTCTTTTGTCTGTTGTGACTCCATCCAAGGGCACCACGCACACTATAAAGAGTCAGTCAGCGTGGGCGCCAGCCAGGGTAACCTGACTCACCCGAAGAGCATGAGGAAAAGCTTCCAGAAAAGCTTTGCAGAAGACTGGGGGAGAAACTGAAGCCACAGTGTCTCTGCACGTTTTACAAACTGAACGGCCACACCTATGTCCTGCTTGGCCGCCAGAGGGCACTCTAAATGTCAAAATCCTTCGCCAAGTTTGGAACCAGATTGCTGAGAACAGTCCAGACCAATTCCCCTGTACTGATTGCTGGCTGAACTTAGGTCAGAACCCACCACCTTGGCTTCGAGCTTGTGCTGGCCAGGAGAAGGGAACCTCATGGTAATAAAAGCAGAACACAAGTCCCTCAGACAAACGAAGAACCAAAGACTAGAAAGATTTGTCCCATCCTGCCTGAAAGTCCTGATGAGGGCTTTTCGCCACCGTATATGGGGGACAACCTGAATCTGCCAGAACCCCCGCCGCCTCTAGAAGCAGCTGCCAGCCAGCTACCAGCCACCGCTTGGGCTCCAGGGCCGGTGCCGCATCGCCATCACCAAGCGAGCCACCCCCGGGGCTGCCGCCCGGTTCACTGCTGGCCGCTCTCCCAGACGTGACAGCCCCGTCCCCGTCACTGGCACTTCCTGTACCACAGCCTGCCCATCCCCGCCTTCTGCACCAGACCCGTCCACCTCGCCAGTGTGCGCCGCCTCCCGCTGAGCCCAGCTCCCCAGGGTCCCCGACACCTCTCTGAGGACATCCCGGTGGCCAGAGGGCACCGAATCAGCAGCCTGCATTACACCACCAGCCTTTCTGCTCCACCATCTCCTCAGCTGCAAACACCACGTCCCCTCCGACTCAGCAAAGCCCAAGCCACGGTCGGTCTCCTGACCCCCATCTTTCGGACACACAGCCCGCCTGGGGAGACTGCTGACTATTCTCTCAGCCCTCTTCACTCTGAGCATGTGCTCCTATTCATGCGGGGGATGGACTGGGATGAAGACAAGAACCCCAGCCTCTGCTGCTGACTCTGTGGCTTGGGTAAACACTGCTTTCCCTCCCGCCCGTCCAGACTGGGACTTCAACACAACCTGGGCCTCCATTCTTTGAAACGGTATTGCGAGGCTCATTTGGCCGGGATAGAGAGGGAGGGGAAAAGCCTGTTAAGGTGTTTAAAAACCAAAGACGCACCACCACCAGGGCCAGCTGTCGGCCGTGCCCACCATAACTGGACTCCAGCCCGGTGCCCCTACTGTTGCTGTACGGCAATGCCCAGCGTCCCCGGGAGCTCGGCCTGGGACCCTGCCCGTGTCCAGACGCCAGCAGGCGGGACGATCAGTGGAGCATCAGTCGCCATGGATCACCCCCCTGCTCCCAGTGAGGAAACCACACGGCGAGTACCACCCAGTGCAGGACCTCGGGTGGTCAGCGCGGCCACCGCGACTTTACACCCAAGGGTCCCGAGCCCATGCGCTCTCCTGGGTCTGCTTCCTCCCGACGGTGCCTGGCTCACGGTGTGCACTGGAAAGACGCCTGCTTCCGCCTGTGAGCGCCCCCTGCTGGCCGGCCTCTGTCTGCCTGTGAGCAGGAGGACCCCCGCACAGGGCGGAAGGGACGGGTACATGGACGTGTTCTCCACAAGGTTTTAAGAACTCTCCCGCCCTGTTTGGGGCAGCGCTGGCTGCAGACCTGGCCACGGTCCCCCAAGGAAAATATAACTGTATAGTCCTGCAGTCTGTAGACGACCTTCTAATGGCTGGGAGGGAACTAAAGCTCTCCTCCGCCACCTGCTGGCCGCCAACCACAAGGTCTCTTGGAAAAAGGCTCAAATCTGTAAACACAAAGTCAGGTATTTGAGATTTGACTTGAAATAAGGGCTGCGGAGCCTAGGTCCAGAGAGGAAAGAAGTTATCTGCTCCATCCCATGGGCTAACTGCAAAAGGGAACTTAGAGAATTCCTTGGAGCAGCTGGGCATGGTAGCGCACGCCTTTAATCCCAGCACTCGGGAGGCTGAGGTAGGAGAAGCGTTGTGAGTTTGAGGTCGGCTTGGGCTACAATGCGAGTGCAAGGCCAGCCTGAGCTACATAGTGCAACCCTGCCTCAAAAAATCAGGGCCGCGAGTTTGGCTCAGCAGCTTAAGCGCCTGTCTGGCAGGTGTGAGGTTGTGCCCCCCCCAGAAAGGTAGGGCTGGCTATGCTGTTGCTACCACCAAAGAAATGCCCCCAATGGGGCCTCTTTCCCAAAGTTGGTCCGCTCAGCAAGCCAAACTCTAGGCACTTATCCAAGCCCTCGACTGGGGAAAAGATAGAACAGTAAACACACATGCAGACCCCAGATACGCATTTGCTACAGTTCCTGTTCACAGGATGCTGTCCCATGAGCATGGCTTTTTGACAGCTGAAGAAAAACAAATTCAGAACAAGGCTGAAATCCTGCAGCTTCTGGCTGCTACATGGAAACCCAAAAAGGTGGCAAGGGACACTGCAAGGGACAGTAAGGTCAAAGACACCACCACCCTTGAAAACCAAAAGGCAGATGGGAGCCAAGCTGGCCACAGAAGGCTCAACACAGGGAGACAATGGTTTGGCTCAAAGCTTAGAGGCACAACATAAGATCCCGCCAAAACCTGCTCTCAGCCTGCACCAAGGTCCCCTCCGTTACACTAAAAAAGAAAGAAAACGGGCACAACAGGAAGGAGCAACTGTAGGTCCAAATGGAGTCTGGGCTCTGCCGGATAACTGGAAGCCCACCCTGAAGGAGTCAGCCTGCTCCGCGCCATCGCGATATCCGCCAGGGGTGAGAGGGCCGTGGCCCAGCTTCGGAGCTGTTACTATTATATTCCAAAACTGACGTCCACATGTGCAACTGTCAGCCAAGATGCCAGACTTGGGCCACACCTGAGGCCTCAGCAGCCCTCGCCCCCACCTGGAGTTCAGCGTGGAGGACCCTCTCTCCGAGGAAATTAAGCCGTGTCGAGGATACAAGCACTTACTGGTCCTTGTTTGTACTTACTCCGCGTGGCCAGAGGCGCTCCCCACTAACACTGGAAAGCCTTCTGAAGCACGTGGGGTGTTATTAAGAGAAATTATTCCAACATATGGGCTTCCTCTGACTACAGGCAGTGACAGCGGGCCACCATTTGTAGCAGAGGTGACCCAGAAGCTGGCTAAAGAACCGAACAGTGAGTGGAAGCTTGATACTGCCTATAGGCCTCAAAGTTCTGGTCAAGCAGAATGAATGAACTGAACCATAAAGACAATTCTGATTAAATATTATCAAGAGACTCGGGAACCATGAATAGATTCGCTACCCATGGCTCTCTTAAAGGTCAGGGCACCAGCTGCACCCACTGTATACACCCCTTTTGAAGTCCTGTTTGTAAGGCACCAGACTTTAATAAGGGTCTCCTGGGAGACCTATATCAGTTGGGAAATATCACCTTCCAGGAACAGCTTATTCAGTTGGGGAAAACTTTCTCTCAGACACATGAAAATGTTGCAGAAAGAGCACCACTTCCCACTGATACACCTGCTCATACCCACAACCCAGGGACATGATCTGGATTGAAGATTGGAAAAAGGACCCGTTATCTCCTGGGTAGAGGGGCCCACATCTCATTATTTTGACTATTCCCATGCAGTAAAAAGAGAGATAAGGCCGGGGATTTAGCTCAGTGGCTTAAATGCCTGCCTGGCAGGCGTGAGGTTGTGAGTTCAATCCCCAGTACAAAAACAAAAACAAAGCCGGGCGTGGTGGCGCACGCCTTTAATCCCAGCACTCGGGAGACTGAGGTAGGAGGAGCGTTGTGAGTTCGAGGCCGGCCTGGGCTACAACGCTAGCGCAAGGCCGAGCTGAGCTACACAGTGCAACCCTGCCTCAAAAAAACCAGGGCTGAGAGTTTGGCTCAGTGGCTTAAGCGCCTGCCCTGGCAGGCGCGAGGTTGTGAGTTCAATCCCCAGTACCGCAAAAAACAAACAAACAAACAAACAAAACAAAACAAAAAAAAAAACTATATATATATCAGAAATCCATCCCTCTCCAGAATCAAGAAGGCCCACCCCGATGAGTCGGCCCTCTTGAAGACTACCCTGAAGAGACGACACACTCAAAGCCCTCTCTCGTCACCCCTGGAAGCTGGTGAGTCAATGCACAGCTGGGAATTGAACAGACACCGTGCACTGGAATACCTGTAGCCCTGATGCGCTGCTGTCCTGTTGAATTCTTAGTCTTTTTCCTCCCGTTAGTCTTGATACTTGCTGTTGTATTTTGGACCGTGTCTCCAGAGGACTGGGGAGTCCTGGAAAATGTTGCTTTTGTTCTTTTCTGTCTTGTTGTAGTTATTGGACTAAGTAAACTTAACTGTTTCTTTTATTTATTTATTTATTTATTTTGTAACCTTAACTGGGGCCGGGAGTTTGGCTCAGCGGCTTAAGCGCCTGTCTGGCAAGTGCGAGCCTGTGAGTTCGATCCCCGGTGCCACAAAGAAAAAAAAAAAAAAAAAACTTGCTCTTGTAACCTTAACTGTTTAAAATGATTCTCCTAGGCTGCAAGTTCAAGTCCAGCCTGGGTTACAAAGTGAGCTCAAGGCCAGCCTAAAGTACATACTGAGACGCTGCCTCAAAAAGACAATAAATAAAAAATTAAAACGATTTGCCTCTGGATAATATGCTTAAACATCCTATGGTAATTCAGGGCATTGGGAATCGTTTTTTTGTTTCGTTTTGTTTTGTTTTTTTGGTACTGGGAATGGAACTCACAACCTTGCAGTTGCCAGGCAGGCACTCATGCACTAGGGAACTGGGAATTTTAAACTCAAATTTATGGTTTAAGTTGTAGGGGGCGATAAGGCAACTTCACGGTTGCCGCCCCGCCTCTCCCTCCTGTGGGCATTCGGTGCGTCAGCCTACATTTCCCATGATCCTCCCCTATCCCGCCAGGAAATGACAACGACCTATCCGTGCTCGCCACACTCCCCATGAGATGACAGCTTCCGCCCCCGCTTCTATAAGTGCCTTACACATTTCCTCAATAAACGAGACTTGATCGGAACTGCTCGACTCGTCTCCGTTTCTCTCTCCTCTTGCCCTGCCCCCATCCCCCATCCCGTCTTTCCTCCAGGCGAGACCCACGGACCGATCCGCGGGACGGATCATTAAGTCACATTATAATTTTTTTTTCTGGGTAGTAGGGATCGAACTCACAACCTTGCGCCTGCCAGGCAGGCACTTACGCCACTGACCTAAATCCCAGGCCTGCATTGTAATTCTTCATCAGACAAGATGGAACCCCTCTCAGCCTAAAGTGTACCTTTGATACCTGACCAGTTCAGGCTGACACCCCAAATTGGGGAAGCCAATCCTCGGGATGTGGAGGATTAAATTGGAAACAAGAATATCAGTCTAATAACATCTGTCCAGAATGGCAACAAACCAAAAAGTTCTGTAAACCCCCTTTTCTATCTACGTTCTGTCCAAGACGGGACTGTGTCATAGATTGGGCTAAAAACAGTCTTCTAACTCAGCTCCCCTCTAGTCTAACCTGTCCACGGGGAACTTGTAACCCTTACAGTACACTATTCCATAACCCTCCCATCAAGGCTGCTCATCAGGGCACCAGGTAAGAGTCCGAGTGGATGGGTCCCTGGCTTGCTTTAAAAATTGTAAAGGCCTGGGTGCCCCTGTTACCCCTATCCTGCACTATAGTTCCTTCCCCAAGGTCTCTGCTGCTCCCATTGGCCCCTGCACCCACTACACAGCACACAGGGCCCTGGCTCCTGACCTCCTGTGCCTGCTCAGTGGCCCCCTTCAGGTCCTCCGAGTTGTGAACCCAGAGCTGGGGAATGACTGTTGGATCTGTGTACCCCTTTTACTTCTCTCCTATCGAGCCCTAGGCCTAACCCAGAATGACTCTTAACCTCGATTCTACTAGTGCCCCTGATCACTTACCCCGGCCCTATCCCGGGACAGTACGGGGAAGTCCACCTGCTGGCCGTGTAGCTGTGTGGCCTCCTCCAGAGGCCAGAATGCCTCTGCTGGCCGTGTAGCTGTGTGGACTGTCACTTCGGGCTCCCTCGGGGCGCCCCATGAAGTTTCTTTCTTTGTTCTGATGGGGTTCGCCGAGTGTTTAACAGTGCTAGAGTGAGCCTCTCTGTGCACTTGCTTTTCTGGTCCCTGACCTCTGTTTACTCAGGTCAGCGACGCCCTACACACACCCACCAGTCATGTCAAAAGTGTGACCCACCTTTTTTCAAAATTTTAAACAAAAAGAAAGTCAGATACCAAAACAAAACAATTTCACAACCAGCCAATAAGACAGTAACAATCATCAGCACCTTGCATATTACGATATTCCCAGAAATTATTTAGGATAAAAAATATAGACATGAAACATTGTCCAACAAATTATTAACACAAAACTTTTGCCTCAATGAATCAAGAGAAACCTGCTATATGACTATCTTTTTTATGATTGCGCTATTGTTTTCAAATAAACATTTCACATTAAAAATAAAATCTGGAGCCGGGCGTGGTGGCGCACTCCTTTAATCCCAGCACTCGGGAGGCTGAGGTAGGAGGAGCGCTGTGAGTTCGAGGCTGGCTTGGGCTACAACGCGAGTGCAAGGCTGGCCTGAGCTACGCGGTGCGACCCTGCCTCAAAAAACTAGGGCCAGAGTTTGGCTCAGTGACTTAAGCGCCTCCCCTGGCAGGGGCAAGGTTGTGAGTTCGATCCCCAGTGCCGCAAAAATAAAAAAATAAAAAAATAAAACAACACTGAGATTTCATCTCACCCCAGAAGGAATGGCTAGTATCATGAAATCAAGCAATAACAAACGCTGGAAGGGCTGTTGGGAAAAAGGAACCCTTCTCCACTGTTGGTGGGAATGCAGGCTGGTGCAACCACTGTGGAGATCACTATAGAGATTTCTCAAAATCTAGGACTAGGGCCAGGGATTTAGCTCAGTGGCATAAGTGCCTGCCTGGCAAGCACAAGGTCATGAGTTCGATACCAGGTACCCCCACACACAAAACACCTAGGACTAGAGGTCCCATTCGACTCAGCTATTCCCCCTGTGTGTCTCTTCCCAAAAGAATTAAAAACATTGTAGCACAGCAATAAATGTGCACCCATGTTTATAGCAGCACAGTTTGTAATAGCCAGATCTTGCAAACAACCTAATGCCCATCAACTGAGGAATGGATAAAAAAGATGTGGTATTTTTATACTACTCAGTATAAAGTACTACTCAACCATAAAGAGGGATAAACTGGAGACTTTTATAGGTAAATGGATACATCCTGAGAACATACTGATTAGTGAGATAAATAAGACACACATGGGTAAACATCATATTGTCTCACTAATGTGAGAGGCTGAAAGAAACATGTATATATGTGTATATGTATATAAAAAATAGTTAAGGTAGCTATACTACTGATTTCTGAGAGTTCACTGAAGAGAAAGATTTGTGCTGGTGTTGTTTGAACAACTGAATGCAGATGTCTTGTGCCCTCGGTGAATGATTTGGGACGACAATGCACAATGTATGTACTACTATTGCCCCGACTGACCTGTTTTGAAATTTTGTTGCAGTCTTTCTTTTGTTTTTTAGTTTTTATCCTTGAAATAAAATGGGTTTGGAAAAAAAAAGAAATGTTAGGGGTAGCCAGGCATGGTGGCGCATGCCTGTAATACCAGCACTTGGGAGGCTGAGGCACGAGGATCGCTGTGAGTTTGAGACCAGTCTGGGCCACATAGTGAGTTCAAGGACAGCCTGAACTACACACCCCTCTGTCTTGAAAAAAAAGAAAAAGAAAAAGAAAAAATGAGGGGTAGCTGGGCGTGGTGGCACAAGCCTTTAATCCCAGCACTCGGGAGGCTGAGGTAGGAGGAGCATTGTGAGTTCAAGGCCAGCTTAGGTTACAACGCGAGCACAAGGCCAGCCTGAGCTACACAGTGTGACCCTGCCTCAAAAAACCAGGGCCAGGAGTTTGGCTCAGTGGCTTAAGCGCCTGTCTGACAGGCACGAGGTTGTGAGGTCAATCCCTGGTGCCACAAAAAAAAAAAAAAAGAAAGAAAGAAAAAATGAGGGGTAAAGGGAATATTAGCTCTGCAGAGCAAAGCTGAGCCAAAGAAAAGAGAGGGACGGATGCAAGCAAAAATGAAAACACAGCCTGGTCTGGAAGACACGGAGGGGTCACCGTGAAGTCCCGACAGCAGGCTCCCCGTGGCCTCTCGTCTCTTTATGCTGTCCACATCTTGGTGAACCGGCAAGAAGTTCCATATATGGTCCCTGAAAATTACCTGGTGCTGTTCTGGGATCTTCTCATTTGCTTTTTGAGACAGCGTCTTGCTAGGTAGCTCAGGCTGGCCTCAAACTTGCAGTGATTCACCAGGCTAATAGTTTTTTAAATTTTCTGAAAAGAAAAAAATAGTTGCATGGGTGTTTTGACCCAAAGGAAAAGTAACATCCCATCCTGCAAGGCCTTCTAAAGAATGAAGCCAAATCCAGCCACATGGCTCTTCATGTTGTTACGGCGGGAAGAGCAGCATCCCAGGGGGCTTCCGGGTGCTACGTGTGGGCCCTGAATCACCCCGGGCCCAGGCAGGGGCCCAGGAAGGGAGCAGCTCTCCCAGCGGAGTCGCACGGGGTGACATGGGCAGCGCGGCACGGCACTCTGTGTCGCAGTATGTCCCCCACAAAACCTGGGTGCTGCGGAGAGTGGGACTTGGGGTCTCCCCTGTCAAGAGGTCCTGAGTGGCTCCTGGGGCAGAAGCTGGCTGTGTTACAAGTGACTGTCACACAGATTTTTTTTTTTTTTAAGTACAGTAACGATGGTAACTTGAATACCTTGGCCTTGGAGCTCAGGCAGAAGCGGCCCTGAGGCTGTGCACTCCTGCCAGGCACGGTGTCAGCTGACTTCTTTTGTCACTGCCTCCGTTTCCCCACAGCTTCAGGAGATTTCGTCCCTGGTTGCTGGGGCCCAAGGCAGAAACCTGGTGGCAGCTGAGATGGCTGGGAAGCAGGGGAGGGGACCGTGCCCCGCCAGGCCCTTCAGAAATCCCCAAAAGCTCCAGGGAGGAAAAGTGGGACAGGGTCTTCCAACAGGCAGCCACACGCAGCAGAGCTGACTGCCACCCTTGGGGCGCTGCAGGGAATGTCACGGAGACGAGCGGGGGAGCCCTGTCCACTCCGCGCCCCTGCCTGCCCTGCTGTCTGTGGGTAAGGTTCACTCCAGCCGGGCGTGGTGGCCATGCCTTTAATCCCAGCACTTGGGAGGCTGAGGCAGGAGGATCGCTGTGAGTTCCAGACCAGCCTGGGCTACCAAGTGAGCTCAAGGCCAGTTTGAACTGCATAGTGAGACCCTGTCTCAAAAAATAGGACTGGGGATTTAGCTCAGTAGCCTAAGCACCTGCCTGGCAAGTGCAAGGTTGTGAGTTCAATCCCTGGTACCAAAAAAAAAAAAAAAAAAGCTTCACTCCACAGTGCCCACCTGGATCTCTCTCTCCATGACCTCTTGGGGCCAGTGTGAAATGTATCCTAACCTTCACTTCCTGTCAGAATTTCTGTTCTAAACATAAGAGGCTAAAAATTGTGACAAACCAAACAATTTTTAAAAAAAGAATTCTACAGTTTTAACCACAGTGAAAATGACAACCACATACCTCTGGCCAGGGAAGGCAAGTTGGCAGGGGCACTGCCAAGGAAAGTTTCCTGCTTTTTTTTTTTGCAGCACCGGGGATCGAACTCACAGCCTCACCCCTGTCAGACAGGCACTTAAGCTGCTGAGCCAAACTCCCAGCCCTAGTCTTTTGAGGCAGTGATGCACTATGTAGCTCAGGCCCGCCTTGCGCTCACGTTGTAGCCCAAGTGGTCTTGAACTCACAAACGCTCCTCCTACCTCAGCCTCCCGAGTGCTGGGATTAAAGGCGTGCGCCACCACGCCCGGCTAAGTTTCGTGCTCCTAAGTCACAGAAAAGAAAGGTCACTGTGTGGCATGGTGGCACACACCTGCAGTCCCAACACTTGGAAGGCTGAGGCAGGAGGATTGCCGCAAGTCCGACGCTAGCCTGGGCTATATACTGAGTACAAGGCAGCCTGAACTACAGTGAGACCCTGTCTCAGAGAACACACACACACAAAATCTCAAACAGGACCTGCTCCTGAGAAAACTTTGTGTTTCTTTGCAAATATTCCACTCTTCCTCAAGCCAAGGTCTGAAAGTATCTCCCCACTCAGTGCCAGCAACCCTTTAACCAGGGAGCAAGGCTTGTGGAATCTTTGACCCAGGCCTGGATTTGATTTGTCGGGGTGGGAGTGGTGGCATTTCAGAGAGAAATACCTTGGTCAGCCAGCAGTGAGGGAAGGGGAAGCATCCCTGCCGCCGGCGACTGCCCAGGCCAGGCAAGTGTACTGCACCTGAGCTACGGCCCCAGCCCTTCTTTACACTTTTGTAACAGGGCCTCACTAAATTGCCAAGTTGGTCTGGAATTTGTGATCCTCCTGCCTCAGCTTCCCCCAGGACTGAGATGACAGGCATTCATCCCCACGCCCAGCTCAGCGGTAGCATTGTGCGGGCGCTCTCTGCCGTGATTCCGTAGGACACAGGCTCTAGTAGAGTGCTGGCAAAACTTCTAGAGACCAAGTGCCCATACTGCAACCCCAATCCCCTTGTTTATCGCAGTACCACCCCGCGACGAAATCTGAATCGATGTCCTCGGCAGCACGCTGAGCAGGCACAGGCAGGCCTGGCCGCGGGGTGACGAGTCCCAGCTGGCAAGGTCACCAACTGGCGGCGCTCACTGACAGAGGGACCTGGCGCGCCGACCCGGCCCATGCGTCACAGCTTTGCCACCGCGGACCCGAGAGAAAGCTGCCCAGGCTGCAGGACGGAAAAGAGCAAAAGGCACTCGGGAGGCACTGGCATGCAAACGAGCGACCAAAACGCTCTCCACAGCGGTGATAAAGTCAAAACAGGCGAGCACCGTGGACCCCAGGAGAAAGACATGGGCTTCTCGGGAGCCCGCCCAGCCAGGCCTGAGCGCCTCCAACCAGGACACAAGAAAGACAGCCTTCCGGGGGCCTGCGCGAGCGGCGTGGACCCCAGGAACAGAAACCTGCTCCCCCCCACTCCCCGTAGGTCCACTGGTGTGCGGTCTAAGAATCAAGGACAAAGCTCCCCCTCCCCCCGCCCCCAAAAAGCAACCTGCTCGTTCGGAGGTCTGGCTACATTGATAGCAACTAAGGTACATAAAACAACCAAATGCTAGTATTGTTTTGTTGATTTTGCAGGCCTGGGGCCGGCAGCCTGAGCATCTCTGTGGAAGATGACAGTAGGCAATGTAGCAAAAATGGGGGATTCTCTTCTGTCTTGTCCTCGAGGCCCAATATTGTTCTCGTTGTTTTGCTTTATT
>RJWM01044162.1:0-13414 GCA_004363535.1 Dasyprocta punctata | reverse complement strand
AGCACCATTTGTTAAAGAGGCTATCTTTCTTCCAATGCACATGTTTGGCCCCTTTGTCAAAGATGAGGTGGCTGAGTGTGTTTGAAGTTGTGACTGTATCTTCTAATCTATTCCATTGATCTTCAGTACCATGCTGATTTTATCACAGTAGCTTTGTAATATAGTCTGAAGTTGGGGATTGTGATGCTTCTGCCTTACCTTTGTTGCCCAGAACTGCCTTTGCTATTTTAGGTCTTTTCTGGTTCCAGATGAATTTCAGGAATGCTTTCTCTAGCTCTGTAAGGTAGGCAAGTGGTATTTTGATTGGGAATGCATTAAATCTGTATAATAATTTTGGGAGAATGACCATTTTCATGATGTTTGTTCTTCCCATCCATGAACAGGGAATATCTTTCCATTTTCTGAAATCTTCTTCGATTTACTTCTTTAGAGTAATGTAATTTTCACTGTATAGATCTTTTATTTCCTTCGTTAGATTGATTCCTAAGTATTTCATTTTTTTGGATGTTATAGTGAAGGGTGTGGTTTCCCTTATTTCTCTCTCAGTGACTCTGTTGTTTGTGTACAGGAATGCTATTGATTTTTGAGTGCTGACCTTGTATCCAGCTACACTACTGAATTTGGTTATTCTAGAAGTCTTCTAATGGATTTTTGGGGGTCTTCTATGTACAGTATCATATCACCTGCAAATAATGATAATTTCACTTCTTCCTTTCCTATCCTTATTCCCTTTATTTCTTTCTCTTGTCTAATTGCTCTGGCTAATATTTCTAGGACTATATTGAATAGGAGCGGTGATAATGGACATCCTTGTCTTTATTTATTTATTTATTTTTTTTGGCGCGGCACTGGGTATTGAACTCACAACCTCATGCCTGCCTGATACACGAATAAGCCACGGAGCCAAACTCCTGGCTCGACATCCTTGTCTTGTTCCTGATTTTAGGTTGAAAGTTTTAAGTTTTTGTCCATTTAGTAAGATGTTGGCTGTTGGTTTATGATATATGGCTTTTATCAGGTTGAGGTAGAGACCATCTATTCTGATTTTCTGTAGGGTTTTTATCATGAATGGGTGTTGGATTTTGTCAAAAGTTTTTCTACATCTGTTGAGATGATCATGTGGTTCTTGTCCTTGGGCCTGTTGATATGGTGTATTACATTTATTGATTTGTGTATGTTGAACCACCCCTGCATTCCTGGGATGAATCCCACTTGATCATGGTGTATAATCTTTCTGATAACTTGCTGTATTCTATTTGCCAGTATTTTATTGAGGATTTTTGCATCTATGTTCATTAGGGAGATTGGTCTGTAATTTTCTTTTTTGGTTGGGTCTTTGTCTGGTTTTGGTATCAGGGTAATACTTGTTTCCAGGAATGAGTTAGGGAGACTTACTTCCCTTTCGATTTCATTGAAGAGTTTGAGGAGTGTTGGCATTAAGTCTTCCCTAAATTTCTTGTAGAATTCAGCAGTGAATCCATCAGAGCCTGGGCTTTTCTTTGTTGGTAGGGTCCTAATTACATTTTCAATTTCATTAGCTGAAATTGGGTTATTCAGCAGCTTTACATCTTCTTGACTCAGCTTTAATAATTCATAGGTTTCTAGGAATCTGTCCATTTCTTCTGTGTTATCAAATCTATGTGAGTAAAGGTTTTTGAAGTAGGTGTTGATGATCTTCTGTATTTCCTCCGGGTCTGTAATGGTTTTACCCTTTTCATTTCTTATTGCATGAATCTGAGTTTTTTCTTTCCTCTTCTTGATAAGGTTGGCTAGGGGTTTATCAATTTTATTTACTCTTTCAAAGAACCAACTCTTCGATTCATTAATTCTTTGTATTGTTTTCTTAGTTTCAATTGCATTAATTTCTGCTCTAATCAAAATTATTTCCTCCCTTCTTTGGGCTTTGGACTTAATTTGCTCTTCTTTTTCTAGAAATTTGAGATGCAGCATTAAGTTGTTTATGTGTGTCCTTTCCATTTTTCTTATATGAGAGTTTAGTGCTATAAATTTCCCTCTGAGGACTGCTTTCATTGTATCCCACAGGTTCTGTTAATTTGTATTTGCATTTTTATTCAGTTTTAGATACTGTTTAATTTCTTCTTTAACCTTTTCTGTGACCCATTGGTTATTTAGGAGAGTATTATTTAACTTCCATGTGTTTATGCAGTTATTGTAGGTTTTGTGTCATTCATTTCCAATTTTACTGCACTATGGTCAGATAATATGCATGGAATGATTTCAGTTCCTTTGCATTTACTTAAGCATGTTTTGTGGACCAGTATATGATCTATTTTAGAGAATGACCCATGTGCAGCTGAGAAGAATGTGTACTCTGATGTTGATGGGTGGAATACTCGGTACACATCTACTAGGTCCATTTGTTCACAAGTTTGATTCAGTTCTGTTATTTCTTTGCTGATTTTTTGTTTGGTTGATCTGTCTCTCTGTGACAATGGAGTGTTAAGGTCCCCTGTTATAACTGTATTATTGTTGATTTGGTTTTTCATGTCTATTAAGAATTGTCTTACACAGTTGGGTGCTCCCATATTTGGTGCATATATATTTATGATTGTAATCTCTTCCTCTTGAAGTTTTCCCCTAACAAGTATATAGTGACCTTCTTTATCTCTTTTGATCATTTTCGGTTTGAAGTTCACATTGTCTGCAAACATAATAGCTACCCCTGCTTTTTTCTGGGTTCCTGTTGCATGGAGTATTGTTTTCCAGCCTTTGATTTTTAGTCTGTGAATTTCCTTTTGAGTGAAATGTGTTTCTTGTACACAGCGTATTGTTGGGTTTTGTTTCTTAACCCACTCTGCTAGTCTGTTTCTTTTTATTGATGAGTTGAGACCATTTACATTGATTGATATAACTGATATGTACTGACTCATCCCTGACATGATATCTTTCTGTTGTTGGTTTTCTACATTTTGTGTTGAATTATTTGCCCTGCTTAGTGGTTTCCTTTTGTTGCTATTATTCTTAAGATTATAGCTATCTTTGTCTCTTTCTAGAGTGTCTTTCAGTACTCTTTGTAGTATTGGTTTGGTGGCCATAAATTTCTTCAGTTGTTCTTTGTCATGAAAGTATCTTATTTCTCCATCAATTTTTAAGGATAGTTTTACAGGGTACATCAATCTGGGTTGAAAGTTGTTTTCTTTCAGGATTGAAGTACTTCACTTCAAGCTTTTCTTAACTTAAAGGTTTGTGTTAAGAAGTCTGCCATGATTCTGATAGGCTTTCCTTCATAGGTGATCTGTTTCTTTTCTCTGACAGCTTTTAATATTTTGTTCTTGTGCTGTATTTCTGATACCCCAATTATTATATGTCTTGGTGAAGATTTATTTTGGTTATGGTTAATTTGGGTTCTGTATGCCTCAGTAACCTGTATTTCAGATTCTCTTCCCATGTTTGGAAAGTTTTCTGCTATTATTTCTGTGAATAGTCTTTGCAGGTCATTAGTATTGACCCCTGCTTTTTCATTTATGCCTATTAATCATATGTTATTTGTCTTGGCATCATCTTGCAGCTGCTGAATTGTTGTTTTTTGGTTCCTTACTATTTTTAAGAGATCTTTTCTTTCGTGGCCATGATCTCCCATGTTGTCTTCAAGATCTGAGATTCTATCTTCGGCTTCATTCAAGAGGTTTTTCAAACTTTGCATGGAATTTTTCTTTTCCTGCATTTCCCTTTGCATCTGTTTCATGCATTGTTTGTGTCTTATATTGTTCATTCAAAGTTTCAATCATTTTCTTAAGTTCTTTTATTTTTTATCTTGCTCTTCTTTACATACACACAGCATTTCTTTAATAATGATTTGCATTTCATTTTTTAGCTGAGAGAATATTTCTGATTTGAATTTCTCTATAGCTTCATCAAGCTGTTTCTTTACTGCATTTGCTATCATTTCAGAAAGTTCAGTTGTGTGACTCCCACTGTCTTCCATTTCAGTGTCTCTTGGGTTTGTTCTTTGTGGGCTGGGGGACTGAGACTGCCTCTTGGTCTTTCATTTTGTCATTTTCTTCTAGAGCCTATGTGGCTCTGTGTCCTGCGAGGCTGACCAGATGTTCCCCTGGTGGGTCGCACTGAGCCTCGGGACCCAGTAGAGCTGGATCTTATGCGTAGCAAATGGGGGTGGCCTCCCAGGGCGTGTGGGTGGAGCCTCTGCCTTCCTGGGTGGGGGCCGAGGCCTCTCGGTCCCAGGGAGCTAGGCAGAGTGTACCCTGGAGTGTGGTGCCGCCCTGACCCTAAGTCTGGCTGCAAGGAGTTCAAGGGTTCCGCTGTATCAGGCAAGCCTGTGCAAGTCCCAGGCCTACAGTGCTGGGGCCTTGCTTCTCACTGGGTGGGGCCCACCACAAGCTCTAGGATGCGGCACAGGCTGCTCCACTGAAGTATGGGGCTCGTGCATGCTCTATGCTCTGGTGGGAGGAGCCCAAGCTCTCCAAGGCCCTGTAGCTATGCTGGTCAGTCCCTGATGAGCAGCTCTGGGGTCCTGGGCTGGGCTGGGCTGAGTACCTCTGTGTCCTGCGAGGCTGGCTGGGCTTTCCTCTGGTGGGTCATGCTGAGCCGCGGGACCCGGTAGAGCTGGATCGCACTCATCATTTTTAAGGCTTTTCTGAGTAAATCAACAGGTATTTTCAATTTGTCCTCAACTGCTGAAACCCTACTTTCACATTAGTCATTTCTGCTGTTTATGAATCTAATATATTTAATCTCAACCCATGCTCCAGTATGCTCACAGGAGGCACTACCTGAGTTTTCTCTTCCTAGAACCTGCATGGTTTGCCCGGCTTACCAGAAAGGCTGGCTAGTTGACTTCTTGGTGGGTCCTCCCAGTCCCAGAATGGCCAATTCTCAGGAGGCACTGACTTTTTTCTCCAATTTCAAATTTTCAAAAAGACATTAAGACAATTGGCAAATGTTGAAAATGAGTTGAGTGCTAGATGATATATCAAATGTTAATTTTCCTGCATTTAATAATTATAATACAGTTGTATAAGAAAATGTTCTGGTCTTTGGGAGAAAGACCTTGACATATTTAGAGGGAAAACATTATAATGTCTGTAACTATTTGTCAAATCCTTCAAGAAAAATAAAATTAAAATTGAATAAGTCATTAAGGCAATTGTTTGAAAAATATTAATTGATGATTACAAAGATATATGAGAACTTACTGTTCTATTCTAAGTTATTTCACTGTTCTCGTAAGTTTGAAAGTTTTCAAAGTATACAAGTATTTTTAAAGAAAAAGATGAGAAAATAAAAAAGGCCTTAAAAATATTCCACACTTACATAAAAGCCATATGAAATACAACTCCAGGGCAGCATGCCATGTGTATTTGTCAACATTTTTTCATCTGTAAGTGGCAGAAATCCATTTCTAATTGGTTTCTCACAAGAAGACAGTTCTTAACTCTCAGGATTGTAAACTCCAGGAATGAATCATCAATCAGGCATGGTCAAATCCACATGTCCAAATGATATCCTCAAAAGTTAGTCTTGCTCTTTTTGTCTCTTCCTCCTTATGTAACTCAGTATCAAGCAGTTTAGCATTCTTGATGGAAAGACGCCCAATCTCGTATCCTATCCTCTCAGTAAGTCCAATAAAGTCATGTTTAACAACTTCAGAAAGTATTTTGTTGACTCAGGCTTACACCTGTAGACACAAAAGTATACAACGTTGATTGTTTTCCTAGAGACAAAGTAAAACAGGAACATAAAAGTAATTTCCCTTCTTTTTTTTCCTGTTGCCCAATGTATTAGTTTCCCTGCCACAACATTGCTACCAGCTTTTAGAAATCCTCCAGGAATCTTTTTACTATACAATCACAAACGCAGGGATGCACAGACAGGAGTGGGGGGAAGAGAGAGAGAGAGAGAGAGAGAGAGAGAGAGAGAGAGAAGAAAGGAATTATTTTTTCATGCAACATTAAACACTGAGAGTTTGCCATGACAAAATACATAGATCTGCCTTATTTTTTAATAGAACCACAGTATTGGACAACATGAACATACTGTGAAAGTCTTTTTTATTTCATTCAACAAACTCTCATAATAAATGCCTGGAAGTTGAACATAAGCAGAGTTTGAATTTTTCTCTAAGATCGTAAACTTGTCACCGGATGGTATCAAAGGAGGTCCTGCAAGAAAATAAAGACTTCAAACTGCCGCACTGAGCAGATTCTTGACTCATGGCACAGAAAATGATTTCAGGATGCACCAGTATAGGCAGAGTTATCAGGCAGAGTCAGGAAGGAGAAATAGAAAAGGAGGGGAACACTCAGATGCAGAGGTTCAGACTGGTCCCCTCACAAAAGCACAAGCTTGGCTTTTATGAATGAGTTGAGGTGGGCCGGGTCTGGCCAGTTATCTCAGTTCTGGTTTCGTAGTTCTTGAGGAGTCCTTAGGGACAAGTTGGTTCTCATGAGATGATGGTTATTGCCTGGTAGCGAAGATGCCTCAGTTCCCATCATGAGATGACTATTGTTGCGTGGAGAAAGGTGATTTCATCATAGAGTGGTTTTCAAGGCTATGCTTTCCCTGGAACCCAAGGTGATTGTAGGTTTAGAGACTTCCAGGCTTTGTTTCACAGATATCTGGGATTGGACAGTATCAAAACTGGCAATTTGGTATTCCTGAAAATTACTTCAATTACCCATATCTTGGTGTCCCAGTTTTGAATGGGGATGAGATACAGAAGGTACAGTTAGGGCTAATAAATCTTATAATATGACACTCTTTAATGATAATCTTTTAGTGATTATCATACCTATATTCCAAGGTGAGCAGAAATTTGGCCCAGAGTTTTAAGGTAATAAGAGAAATTCCCCCTCAAGTTGAGTTTTCTTGTTTCATTTCTATGTATCTTTATTTCTCCTATGTTACTTCAAAATTGTCTTTTCCCCCTACAAAAATTTGTAAACTATTCCAACAGTTTATCTTAAATGATACAAGATTATCCCACTGAGAAAAATCTGTATGCTCTGACGATGTACAGATGTCACTTCTCATTCACTTGTACCAATAACTTCTTCACATGTTGAGTGCTTTCAGACTTGTCTTAGCATGGAAAGTTGGTCGGTTTTTCCATGCTTATTTCCTAATTAGTTTATTCATAATCTCATTTCATAATGGAGGCAGAATGTGCTGTTACTTTATGTTTGACTTAAAATGATGTGCAGTTAAAATAGTGTCATAGTTTAAATATTAACAAAATCTCAATAGGTGCAGAAAACAGAAACAATGCAATTTCCACCCCACCCTAAGTGGAAAAAAATCTATCAAAAGTTGCATAATTTCAAAACTAACCATCTAGGTGAATTGTATAGCATGTTTCCATAGCTGCCAAATAGGGGCATTTTTCAGCTGGTAAAAGATTATTGTTGGTTATGTGGTTTGGAAAATAAAGTAACTGTGGTAACTACTGTACTCTCCATTTCACACTATTTATTACAGTTTAAAATCATTTGCTTTTTCCATAACAACATTTTTACATACTTGGTTAAGCTTATTATGACTCCAGGATTGTAAAAGATGCCCCTCAAATGTGAGTGGTGTAATAACACAATGTGGAAAACCAATTTGAAGAGTGTATTCTGCTAAAAAAACAGAGATCGTGCTAAGAAGTAAAAATTAAAACAAATGTAAGTGGCTTAGTGATTGCCTGGAAATGGGTGAATTTGAGTTATGTCAAATGTGTCCCTCCCAAAAAGAAAATTGGCCTTGAAGTTTCTTTAAATTCTCATCTTTGCTCTAGACCCTAATACCTATGAGACCTCTGGTGAGTGATTTAACACAGGAGTCTCCAAACACTGAAGCATGGATGAGTACCAGTCTGTCGCCTATCAGGAAGCAAGCCATACAGCAGGAGGTAAGTACCAGGCAAGCAAATGAAACTTTATCTGAATTCACAGCCATTCTCCATTATTCACCTCACTCCCTGAGCTCTACCTCTTGTCAGATTAGCAGTGGCATTAGATCCTCATAAGAGCTAGAACCCTATTGTGAACTACATATGTGATGACTCCAAACTGCATGTTCCTTATGAGTTGTAATGCGTGATGATCTAAGATGGGATGAAGCAGTGATGCTAGCACTGGACATTGGCTGCAAATACAGATAAACATTAGTAGAGAGGCCTGAGTGCACAAAAATCATAATAAATTGATTGCTCATAGGACTGTATCAAGAATCTATCACTGAGTGGCAGGGCTGGGAGTTTGGCTCAGTGACTTAAGCGCCTGTTTGACAGGTGCGAGGTTGTGAGTTCAAACCCTAGTGCCGCAAAAAAAAAAAAAAAAAAGAATCTATCACTGAGTGGCAAGTGACAATTAAGCTGAATCTGATGGCAGGCTTTCTAGTGTAAAAATGAGTTGATGTACTTCATTTGTACAGCTGTGTCTGTTTTACGTCAGAATCTAAGAAGTATTTTAGTCCACAAGTGGCCCATCTATTATTTTATTTACCAGTTCCACTCATGCCTCTTTCCCATACTGCACACTTGTCTCAGTTACAATTTGGAATAAGCCCACAAGCTAACCCTAGCCAAAGTGGATAAAAACAAATATCACAGGAAAGTTATTTTTAAAAAGAAAAAACGACTAATGATGAGGCAGCAGAAGACTCTATGACTGCCAACAAAAGAAAACTGCATTTAAAAGAAAATACCAAAAATGCCACATAATTACAGGTTTATTGCAATAGGTGATTCACATTCTCCAAGTGCAGTTTGCATAATATGTGATGACTGGCTACCTAATGAAGCTATAAAATCTTTACAAATGGTTTGCCACATGGAGACTGGACACCCTGCATTAAAACACAAAATTTTGGAGTTTTTCTAAAGGAAAATAATGTGAGCACAAAAGAATAAAAGCAATTATTTAAAGCTACCACTTCATTAAACATGTCTGCATTAAGTATCAAGCTTAGTGGCTAATCACATTGTTAAGGTTAAGGAGCCCTTTACACTTGGTGAAGAACTGATCCTGCCTGCTATTAAGGCTAATGATATTCATTGTGAACTTTTAGGAGAGGCTACAGTTCAAAAGGTGACACTTGCTCCTCTTCTGGAGGTACTAGACAAATTGATGAAATAGAGAATACTGAAACACAATCATGTCACTGTAGTACACAATCCAGGTTGATGAGTCCACCAGTGTTGACAAGGCAAGTATGATTGTTCAAGGTGATTTTTCATAGGATGTGTATGAGGGTATGTTATGTGCACTTTACCACAGCTGCAAAACTATCCAAGTCCTTGAATGATTACATATCAGGAAAATTGAATTGGTCATTTTGTGTTAGCATGTGCAGATAGAGTGGCTGGCATGACTGCACAGCTTTCTGGTTTCAATAGTGGTCAAAGAGGTTGCATCTGAATGTGTCTATGCACTCTGTCATCCATGGAGAAATTCTGGTTACCTGAAAAATGTCACCTGAACTTAGCAATGTTTAGTAGCATGTGATGAAAATTATCAACCTCATTAAAGTTCATTCAAACACGCTGCAAAGCTAGGTGAAGAAAGCCATGACACAGAGGAACATGGAAATTGGGAGCAGCTGGAAGGGATACAGTCCTAGGGTGAACACCACTAACCAATCATGACCAGCAGAAAAGATGGAGCAGGACTCAGCATTCACACTAAGCAACAAAACAGGTCTCCATAGTGACTCAGTATCCTATAGTTAACATACTCAGAGCATATCACTAAAAACCAACTTTAACTATGGAGATCTCCACACTATCAGCAAAGTCTTTCCATTGTAATTGACCCTCAATAGTCAACATACCAAAAAGAAAGAAAGATGACAAAATAAAATGCCTTCAAAAACTACCAACTCCTCAAAGCTGATCCATAAGGTATCAATGGGTAGTAAATCAAAAGCTGAGTAGTTAAATTACACAAAGTAGTAACAGAGAAGACCAAAAAAAGTCTATAGGCAACCAGCAAGCTCAAATATAATACAACTAAACCGATAATGGACTTAAACAAAATGATCAATGACTTTACAGAAGACACTAATAAAAAGCTAGCTTGGCTAAACAAAGAATGACCACTTTAGCAAAGAGTTAAAGCCCAAGAGAAGATACCAAACAAAAATCCAAGAAATAAAAAGTTCTATGAAAAGTATGGACTGCAGAAGCAACCATGTGAGGCCAGAGTGTTAGAACTAGAAGATAGGACTGATGCAGACTGTATACACAGAGATCCTTAAAAACAAGAAACATGGAAAATCATCCAATGGCTGCTAAATGATGCACGGAAGATTAAGATTAATTAGTTTGATGGCACAAATGGTGTTTAAAAACTGTTTACAGAAATAATAGCAGAAAATTTTCTAAGTATGGGGAAAGAACTTGACACACAGATAGGCAAGGCATAAAGAGCATTATATAACACCAATCAGAGGAGAACTCCTCCACAACACATCATAGTCAAAATCCCAGAAGTCAACCCAAAGGTAAAATCTTAACAGTTATTAGAGAAAAGCAACAAACCACCTATAACATGAACCCATTAGAATTATAGCAGACTTGTTCATGCAAAGTTTAAAGGGAAGGAAATTGGAATGGTGATTCAAGTCCTAAAAGAAAACAGCTTCCAATCAATATTAATATAACCTACATAACTATCTTTCAAAATTGATAGAAAAGATAATGAAAAAATAGGGTATTATCATAACATGAACACCTTAAGTAATTCATGACCATGAAACCAACAGTACAAAAGATTTTCAGTGGCATCCTAGAAAGAAACAATAAAGCCAAAAATGTCAAGAAGTCTAATGGAATGAATATTCGAGTGGGGTGAGCAGTTAAACACAAGTTAAAAAATAAAAAAGAATCAGAAAAATAATACAATGACAAGAAAAAGTCAATACCTTTCAGTAATAACTCTCAGTATGAATGACCTCAATCCCCCTATCAAAGTACACACATTGGCAGGTGGAATCAAAAAACAAAACCTAAGGACATGCTGTATACAAGAAACACATTTAGTATGAAAATAAATTCATAGACTAAAAAATCAAAAGATTAAAAGCAATATTCTGTGCAATGAGACCTAAAACAAGCAGAAGTAGCTATCCTATTTTCAGATACCACCACATACTGGTTAAAGGGAGAAGATAGCAACTATAAAAATACATACACCAAACACTGGTACAACCAAATTCATAAAACAAACGCTCCTGGACTTAAACAATTAGGTAAACACCAACACAGTTGTAACGAGGGACCTCAATACCCCACTGTGATGAATAGGTCAACCAGACCAAAAACAATCCACAAAAAACTATGAATTGAACCATACCTTGAATAAGTGGACTTAATTGATACAGTGTTCCTCCCAATGACCTCTGCATATACATTCTTGTCAGCAGTATGTGGAACTCCCCAAAAGAGGCTACATACTAGCCCACAAAACATCCTTAAATAAACACAAAAGAATCAAAATTATCCCATACATATCACCAGCTCATAATCAATGAAACTATAAGTCAATGGCAAAAGAAACCACAGAAATTATGCAAACATGTAGCTATTAAACAACACATTCTTAAATAATCAGTGGGTTACAGAAGTCAAGGAAGAAATTTAACAATTCCTAGAATCAAATGATAATGCTGATAAAACATACCAGAATCCATAGGACACAATGAAAGCAGCCCTAAGAGGGAAGATTATAGCTGCAAACGGTAATATCAGAAAAGCAAAATAAGCCCAAATAAATAACCTAATGCTGCACATAATGACTCTAGAAAAAAAACAGAAAAATCCAAATCCAAAGCTACTACAAGAAAGGAAATTATAAAGATCAGGGTAGAAATTAATGCAAGTGAGACTTTAAAAAGCAGTACTAAGAATCAATGAAAAGAAGAGCTGATTCTTTGAAGGGATGAGCAAAATCAATAAACACTTAGCCAATATTACCAAAAAAAGAAAAGACCCATATCAATGAAAAAGGTGAGATTACAATGGACACTGCCAAAATACAGATTATTAGGAACTATTTTGAAAAACTGTAACTCCAACAAATTTAAGAATCCATAAGAAATGGATAGATTCCTAAATATACATGAATATCAAAGCTTAACAAAGAAAATATAAAACCCCTGAATAATCCAATAACAAGCAATGAAAATAAGACAGCAATTAAAAATAAAAACCAAAAACCTACCAAGTAAGAAAAGTCCTGGACTCAGTGAATTAACCTCTGAATTCCCCAGAAGCTTCAGAAAAGATGTAGTGCCAATATTCCTTGAACTCTTCCATGAAATTGAAAGGGATGGAACATGGTCAAATTGATTCCTTAAAGATAGCATTATCCTGATACCAAAACTGGACAAAGACTCAACAAAAAAAAGGATAAAGAAAGAAAAGAAAACTATAGGCTGATCTACTTAATGAACATAGATGCAAAAATCTTCAACAAGATACTGACAAACACAATGCAACAAATTATTATAAAGATAATTTGGCTTTACTCCACAGACTCAGTGATGGTTCAACATATGCAAATCAATGAATATAATACATCACATAAACAGAAGCAAGAACAAAAACTTTATGATTTTCTCAAAAGATGCACAAAAAGCCTTTGATAAAACCCAACATCCATTCATGATTTTTAAAAATACTTGAACAGTGGACTGATTGGGGAAGAGCCAGACACCAGCCCTCTCCTGTGAGTTGGCACCATTTGCGAACTGCGGGGAAGGAGAACAAGAAGTTAACAAGAAGCTAAAACCTCCTGTGAGTTGGTGCCATCCATGGGCTGAGGGAGAGCCAGATGCCAGCCCCTTCTGGTGCGTGGGCAGAGAGACAAGAAGAGCCAAAGTTTTCCCCCACCCCTGTAAGTGACCAGCTGATATAGAGAAACACAGGCTGTGATGATAGCTAATGAAGTAAAATACAATTTAATGCTTGTAGTGTTTAGTGTTTCACTGAATTTGCAGGCCTGAAGCCAGTGGTCTGATCATCTATTAAGAGGATAACAATATGCAATGTAGCATATATGGGGGATCACCTTCTGAAGGTGGTGGCCATTGTTAATTCCCTATTATCTTATTTTGAAATCTGGTATCATTCTCATTGTTTTGTTTGGTTGGGTTTTATTCTGTTTTATCTTGTTTGACTTTGTTATATCTGATGGCATGGGAAGCTAGTTCAAAGATAACAAGATACATTATAGTAACTATTTTGGATTTACTATTATCTTGTTTTGAAGTCCTGTATTGCATTTGTTGTTTTGTTTTTATTGGTTGTATTCTGTTCTGTTTTGATTGATTTTACTATGTCTGAAGACACGGGAAGCTATTTTGAAGACAAGAGGCATTATGGTAACCATTGTTGATTTCCTATTATCTTGTTTTGAAATCCTGTGTCACTTACACTGACTTGTTTTGATTG
>RJWM01044161.1:0-13413 GCA_004363535.1 Dasyprocta punctata | reverse complement strand
GCATTTAGTGATTTAAAAGTTTTTCTCTAAGAGCCAAGGAAGAAAAGCCCTTTGGACTTTAGACAGACCCGCGTGTTTTTATAATTCTGTCCTCGGTTGCACTGTAAATCTGTGCTGTTTGGGCCATAAAGTGCAGGTCAGTTGGTCACCCACTGAATGAGTGGGTGCGGCCCTGGGCCAGGAAGCTGCTGGAGGGGGGAGGAAGGAAGGAGGGGAAAGCGGGGGGCCAAGGCGGGCCCCACTCGGGGGCCACACCCGAGCCCCCGTCCTGGGCAGGCCGCCAGCCTGTCCTAAGGGTGCGCCTAGGGCCCTTCTAGGACCTGTTCTACGAGGAGGGGCTGTTCTGGAATGGGACTGTTCCTGAGTGGACAGGATAACGCGCAGCCCTCACAGGAGCCCTCTGTGGAGACTTCCTGCCAACTTGAAAGCCACAAAGAGAAACCTGTCCCCCCATGAGTCAGGACGCAGTGACTCAGGGCTTGGAAGTGTCCAAGGTGGAATTACGGAGGGTGGAGCTTCCCTATCATGCTAGTTGTTTTGAGGTCCCCATGGGGTCCTGGATTCAGGCCTTGTGGGAGGGGTCCCATGGCCTCTCAAAGCCACTTGCTCCCTTGTGGGAAGTGTCATAATGGGACAGGGGCCACCCCTTTGTGGGCGTGGGGTTTTCTGAGCCGCCCATAGGAGGGCTACGGCTGCAGGGAGGGGGGACCTGTTGGGGAGCACCCGGCACCCCTGGCTGGGTCCACGGTGCCCAACCATCACCCAGGGCAGGGGCCTGCTTTGAGTTCCACGCCAGGACTCCTCTCTCCTCTCTCACCCCTGCCCTGGGTGGCTCGGGCTTCCCCAGCTTGACCTCAGTCTCCTACATCAGGCTCCTGCGGCAGCAGCCGCCATGGTGGTGGCTTCGGCTCAAACGAGTCCTTACCTACAGGGTCATTGCTGTGAAGGATCAGAGCTGTCCAGGCCTGGGAGGGCAGGGAGGGGACAGCAGAGGCCTTTGGGTGGAACCAGGACCTCCACACCCTGGTTGCCATCCACACGAAGAAAGATATTTTCATCACAGCCTGGTACTGCGTGTGCATGTGTGTGCGTGTGTAACAAAAGACAAGGGAAGCCGTTCTTCCCTTTCCCTGGACAGGACACTCCTACAGTTTCCAACCTGGTCTTTGTAATTTCTTAGTGCTGACTGATGACCCACTGAATCAACGGGGACACCAATGGGTCTCGCCCACGACTTGGCAGCCCCATTGCTGAGGTTAGGGGCGGAGGACTGGGGTTCCTGGCATCGTCCCCAGTGCTCTTCCCCAGGCAGATGGGCCAGCCTGGGGGCTGCGGTCTGGGTTTGGCCAGGGAGTCATGATAACCAGTGAGGGATCAAAGAGGGGGTGAGGGGTCTGGTGACAAAGGCAGTCTGTGTCTCAGCTGGCTGTTACTAGTTGAGACTGGCTTCAACTGGAGAGAAACTCACATCCTGGGAAGCCAGGGTCTCGGTGGGTGATTATTCATCAGGCCAGTGCATCATCGGGGACCTGGCCCTCCATCTGTCCCCTCCTGCATTTCTATGACCCGGGCTCCCCCTTTCCCACCGTAATGGCCAGAAGGTAGAAAAGAACCACCACGCCCTGTGTCTCCATTCCCGGGAGCCCCCAGTAGCTCCCCCTTCACATCTGTCTGGGCACACCTACGTGTCCACAGCTAGACAGGATGTGCCGAGCCTGACGGGTGTTGGGCATTGACTCCTCCACCCCCTCCCTGCCCGCACGTGCTACCAGGAGTGCCCACGAAGGAAGAAGATTGTCTGCCAGACAAGTGGTTTGCAGCAGCCTCATCTGCAACAGGGAAAAGCTGGACGCCCAACACAGCTACACTGGGCCCTGCCAAGGAGACGGGGCTTTACCCCTGGAAGGAATGAATGTAACTTGGGCATCACAAGCGCACTGGATCTGCACGACTCCTGTAGTCTGTACTTACAGATTCACATAGTTGCTAAAATGCATTTATAGCCCCAAAATGAAGACTCTGAGGGCTTTCACAGTCCCAGGGGCATGAGCGCAGTCTTGCCTGACATGCACGGTCCCAGCCGAGGTGGGACGGGTCACCACTGTCATCTTGTCTCAGCTCTCAGGCTGGGTCCAAGCAGCCTCATCGCAGAACAACTGCACATAGCAAGGACCAGCTCTCAAGGGAGACTATCAGACCACACCACTCTAACCTGGGAAGAGATCACAATGCAAAACCGTAACCACAGTTTCTGCTGAATGCTTTTGCGCCGCTGTAAAGCTGAAAAAAATCCTAAGTTGCACTGTTGTAAATTAGAGAAACATACATAATATATTCTATGCATCTATGCAATGGAATACTTTTCTGACTTTTTAAAGGAAATCTTGATGCATGCTACAACATGATGAACCTTGGGGACATTCTGCTGAGTGAAATCAGCCAGTCACAGAAGCACATGTACTGTGTGACTCCATTTATGTGAGGTCCCTGTCGTAGTCAAGGTCATAGAGAGACAGAAAGCAGGTAGAGTTGCCAGGGCTGGGGGAGGCATGAATGTACCTAATGCTACCAAGGGGCACTTATAAATGGTTGGGATGAGAGTTTAACAAAAGAGGGCAGGTATACAGCGGCCAAGAGACCCTGGATTTTATCAGCATGCACTGTAGATGTCTGATACGAGGGGCAACAGTTGTCTTCATCGTGAAACATCTCTGTGTCCCAGGGAGCCCAGGGCATTGGGGTTCCCTCTGTGGCCAATGCCTGCATGAGTTCTTTCTGGAGCCCACTCCTGCCCGGCCCTGGGACACTCCAGGAACCTCAGCTCCCCTGCCCTGCTGACTTTGTGTGTCTCTCCCATCTTGACTTGGCCTCTTCCTTCCAGCTTGGAATGTCTGTGCATTTTGGCCACTTGAGTCCCAGAGGAGGGAAGGCAATCAAATGGTGCAAATTAAGACAAGCAGTAAGAAAGGGAACGTGATGCTGGCAGGGAGGGAGACGCGCCACATGGAAACACCACCCCGCTATGCAGAAAGTCCTGCCCCTGGTGTCCCTACAGCTGTGCTCCTCCTGGGTCTGTTTCTCATCTGCCTCACCCTGAGCCCACAACCCAACCCCGCCTTCCCACCTGATTGGCTGCAGATCTCTTCCCATTCAAAATTCTTTGCAAGCTTCCATCGCCCACCCCAGTTTTGTTCTTCTTTCTTTTTAAATTTACAATTGCTGTTTGCTTTTGGATCAGCTTGAACATGAACATGGTTCCATCTTGAAAATTTTGTTCCCAAAGCCAAGACACTGAGTGGGTTATTGGGGTCTCATCCCAAACAAACGCACATAGGCACAAATGCACCCCTTCCCTGTTTCTCCTTTTTCTACATAAACCACAGCACGAGGGGCATGCTGGCCTCTGGGGCTGTTCCATGGGGGAATATAAAGAGTCTCCTTATTCTTTCCAAAGGCTTCTGTGTTCCACTGTGCAGACATAATTGATTTAACTGGCCCTGCGTGGGCGAACACACACTTAAGTCCTTTCCTATCTGTAATCAACAGGATGCAATAAGCAACTTGGCACATTCTTCACCTTGTTTGTGAGCAGCATCTGTAGGACAAATTCCAAAAAACAGGGTATGTGCTAATGTATTGTTTTGATCGGTACTGCTGAAACAACAGAGCAGTGGATGGCAGTTATTTAAACTGGATTTAACAAAGGGCTGTGGGTAGACACTGAGGATCTGGTAAACTCCACGCCTCCAGTTTTGTGGGTGAATATTATGCCTGTGTATCAGCTTATTTTTCTTGGAGACCAAAGCTTTCATCAACTCATCAGAAGGGTGTGTGCCCCCCAGTACTGTCTCACCTAGCTAGCTGATTGGTCTCCATTCCCTCTTTCTGGAAGTGAATTTCTCATCCCTCAAGAAGACTGGCCTTGGACATTCCCTGTCTGTGTCTTTCTCCTGTCCTCTCCCCATTTCAAATGTTTATAGCTGCCAACAATTGTTACCCAAGTGCCAGACAGAGACCCGTCAAATGCTCAAAGGAGCCCAATGAGAGAGGAGCCAGTGAGACTCCCTCCTGGCCAGAGAGGCACAGAGAAGCTGGATAACCTGCGCACCAGGCAGAGCTGGGACTCGAGGCCAGACGGAAAGATGCCACGGGGTGGGTGGATGGGGCGGGTGAAAGCAGAAGCCGAGAAACAGAATCAGGGCTTTCAGGTCAGACTGCACCATCTGGGCAGCTGTCCTCCGGCACCGGGACGGTCATAGTCTCTGGGGTACAACCCAGGCCTTAAGGCTTTCTCAAAGTCCCCAGTGCATCCCAGGAATTCCCAGGACTCAGAGCGCTGCCCCGAGGGTAATCTTCAGGCATCCATGTGGTTTTGTTTTGTTTTGTTGTATTGTACTGGGGATTGAATTCCCACATATTTTTAAAGTGCCTTACTTTCATGCAGTGTTTTTGTTTGATTCTTTTCCTTTATTAAGCAGTTTTGAAAACATTCTAAAAGTGATGAAAGAAGTTTTTTGGTTTGGGTTTTGAGTTTTTTGCCTTTTTCGAAACAGGGCCTCACTATGCAGTTCAGGCTGACCTTGAGCTCACTTTGTAGCCCAGGCTGGTCTTGAACTCACAACAACCCTCCTGCTTCAGTCTCCCAAGTGCTGGGATTACAGATGTGAGTTGCCATGCCCCGCAAGAAGTTGTTTTTTTAAAGTATCATTTCAAACTCCTAAATTTCAGGTTAGCTGATACATTCCAATCCATTGTAGCTTTTGTTCCTATTTAAGTTCAAATTGTTCTATCTTTGGCCAGCAGGAGCCTACTGTGTCCTTTTCATCTGAGCCCAGAGGCTTGGGAAGACGTCTTACTATCTGCGGTAATAATGCGCCCAGACTCAGCCTCCTGGCCCCAGACCTGGAAGCGGCCATTTCTCCCACACCAGCCTGGGTGCTGTTTCTCCAGTTGTTTTATTCTAGTTCTTTACCCAGATCTCTAAACATGGGGAAGCTGCTCTCCATGAATAAGTGGTGCTACTTTAAAACATTCTTTTGCATTTCAGTTTAGCTTTTTGGAGAATGTATGCATGGTGTGCAACTGTTCATAAGAAAAAGACCCTGCCAAGCCGCACTTGAAATACCCTTGGTCTAAATGTCTAATTGTAATAAAATATTCTCCCACTTTGAGGGCCAGCCCAAACCATCTAAAAATATCTCTTGCTCTTGGGAAATACATAATGAGGGAAAGACCTTAGCCTGCCAGGGAGATTGGTAAAGCCAAATATGAGAGTTTTTAAAAGTGCAAATAATGCCTGCCTGGCAAGCACAAGGTCCTGAGTTCGATCCTTGGTACAAAAAAAAAAGTGTAGATTAATTACTCAGTTCTCAACCTATAAACTACCAACCTAGACTTCGCGAGGCCAAAGTGAGATAACACATTCCTCTGGATTTTAATTCACCTGGAATTGGTCTCTGGCCCTTGTCCCTTCTACTGTTTAGAAAGTAGACAGGTGTGGGAATAAAAAGTAAATGACACTTCTCTGCGTAATTTTGATTATGCAGCAGGAGAGCCATTTCAAAAGATTCCCATGCAATTTGGATCTATTGCAAACTTGGCTGTGTGAGAACACAGAGTAGGAACAGGATCCCGGCACCCTCGGGCCCCAGCCCCCTCATCCCAGACTGCTGAAGGTTAAATTCAGAAAAGTAAATAATGTACATGTGACAGCATTTGGGCAAGAAATCCTGTGATGGCAGGAAGAGGGCAGGAGCTCCCTTTCAGGGACTAGAGGGACAGAGGGACTGAGGCACCCTGGCTGACCCCAAGCCTGGCATGGGAGACCTGGCAGGATGTAGCAGAAGGGATCATGTGGCAGTTCTCTGGTCTTTCTAAGGGAATTAGAATTGTAGCTGGACTAAGTTAGGAGTCTGAGTGAGAGCATTTCATAAACTGCAAAGTGTCTGGTGAATATGAGATGGTGCTGATGGCATTATGGATTCATTCAAAAGAATACACTTAAACAGCCCTCCTCCCCGCGTTCTTTTTCCAGGCCCTGTGCTGGGCACCAGGAATACGATGGTGAATGGCACAGACTTCAGAGGTTGCATGTGATTCTAAAGTTTTACAAATCCTGGCACAGTCACTAGTTTTACAAGTCCTAAATGACATTCCCACCAACAGCTGGCCTTGTCTGGGCACTGGTCAGGTGCACTGCCCGCATCTTGGTGAGGAAGACACTTGGCAGGGTCCTCACGGCTGAGCCCCAGCACCGCTCCGCAGCGTCAGCATCCGCAGCCCCATCGCTGGGATCAAGGTGCAAGAACCCTGTTCAGGGGATGTCGGAGGGCAGGACCCCCATCCCTCAGCCGCCCCTCCTCAGGATAAGCTGGCCCCACTCACTCCCAGGCAGTCCCAGACCCAGCCTAGGATTTCCAAATTCATTTGGAGATTGATGGTTAAGGCTTGAGGAAATTTGCTTCCCAAACCAATGCTTTAAGAAGCATCCAGGATTCTGGATGTGTTTCCTGGTCTCATTAGAACCGTGCTTGTGCTTCTGGCCGAGGAGTCTCTGCTTTGTGCTCAAATTCTTATTTCGTTCTGGCTTCTCACCACCTCTTCCTCTTTTGTCACTAAGAGCCCATGAATTCTCCAGAAATGCATAGGTGCTTTTCTTCCTCAAGAAAACATCAGTAGAAGTCTCATAAGGGATACGGTGACATAACTGTATATATATGTTAGTTGTAAACCAAAAACTCTGACTCTAGAGAGCCAGGGATATGTTATAAAAAGCAGAACCTGAACACTTTGTATCGTGCAGCTGAGCTAGACAGAAGTAAGTGGAATAGGGCTAATGATGTAGCTCAGTGACATAAGCACCTGCCTGGCAAGCACAAGGTCCTGAGTTCAGTTCCTGGTACCAAAAAAAAAAAAAAGGGTAAGTGGAGTCGTTTGGTCCAGAAGTTCTCTAATAGCATCATTTAGAACTGAGCTACTGCCACAGATATGAGCTTCCAATCAGAATTCACCAAACATAGGAGGAAACAAATGAAGGAGAATGAAAATTAATAGACACCACAAACTGCAGAATCAAACATCATGACCAAGGTAATGGAATTTTCAGATATTGAATATAAAATAAACACCAAGCAAGAGTAGGAAAAAGGTATCCATATCTCAACATGTAACATCACTAGTGCATAAACTGTAGAACACCAAAGACAGAGAGAATACACTGAAAATGACCAGATACCAAGGATAGATTCTTACAAAGCAGCACCAGTTCACCTGACAGCTGACCTCTCATAAGCAACAGTGGGAGCCAAATGGCAGTGGAATTATATGGAAAAATGTGGATCATGGTAAGAATACATCTTGGAAGTGCCAAGAGAAAATAATTTTCAGGGTAGAATTAAGAACATTTTCGAACAAATCAGACTGACTGCTACCAACCTACCTTTGCTGAACAGGCCACTAAGAGGTACTTCAGGGAAAGAAAAATGATCCCGAAAGGAAAGTCTCAGATGTAAGAATATCTTTGTGACCCAAGGTAGGGAAGAATTTTTTAAACTTGATAAAAAACATGATCTATAAGGGAAAATATTGATATATTCAGCTATATTAAAATGAAGGATGTAGTTTTTCAAAAACTACCATAATAATATAATAACAGAATATACCTGCAACATATATGATAATCAATGATACTCACACTCTTGAAAAGGATTCATATGAATAAATAAGAAAAAGATAAAACTATAAAAATATACGACCAAGAGAAACAATTAAAAATTTACAGAGGAGGATATATAAATGGCCACCAAATATACACAAATATGCTTTGTCTCATTACTAATTTAGAATCAAATGAGATACATTAAACCTCTCAAAAAAGCCTACCAAGCTTCAGTAGAAATCCTCAACTACTAAGTTTAGCATATTGCAAAATGCAATGGCAGTGCATTAAAAATTAATTGGTTTGTATCTAACAGTAACCAAATAATTGGGAAATGATTTTTTTAACAATACTATTTAGAAGTAGTTTCTCCCAAATGAAATATTTAGGCATAAATATAACAAATGCATGCAGCCACATATGCTAAAAAACTTACAAAACATTTATAAGTCATATGAAAGAACATCTTCATAATTGTACAGACATAGCATGTTCATGGTTTGGAAGTCTGTGCATAGCGAAGATGTCAATTCTCTACCGACTAAACTATACATTTAACACAGTAAAAATTCCAGTGGAGAGGTACTGTGTATATGGACAAGCTTATTAAAAAATTAATGTGAAAAGGCAACACAACTAGTAAAGGAGTTAAACTGTCAAGAGAATGACCTGTCTCCTGAGAAATGTGTGGAAATGTGAGTCACCTGCACTTGCAACTCTTTGGTTCACCATAGCTTTACAGAAAGTTTTAAATATGGTAATGTGGTTCTTCAGACCACAAATTCAGGAGTTACCTTTGGGTCCCAGCCAGGCCCTGTGCCCCACCATCATAACAAATTTCTAGGGGTCTCACAGTAAACAGGCTCTTCTTCTACGTCAAAATCCTTTGATTGCTTTATAAAAGATAAATTTCTGTGCCCTTTATGAAATATAAGAAATAGAACATTATTATTATTATCTTCAGAAGCCTGCATACCTTCCTGCTCAATCCTGTATCTCTCTCACTGATGAGTCATTCTAAGCAGAGGTGGAGGAGGGTGGGTCCTGAGGGAATTCAGGAGTGGTAAAAGAGTTGAGGTTTTGTACAATTTGAAGAGACTGAAGGGCAAGTCCAGGCCTGGGGTGAAGCAAAGGAAACACCTAGCATGCAAAATTTAATGAGATAATCTCAGGGTTATACAAGTTCAGAGTCATTCTGGGCAAAGGGACTTCTGAGAAAGACACCCAGTGAGCTGGTATGTGTGAGAAACTGGTGGAGGTGCGTTCTCAGAATCACCAGCCAATATGGTGCTTGAGAACCCAGATTTAACAGGAATAAGTAAAGGGAGAACTGCGGAAGCTGCAGTGTCATCTGAAGGAGGCTCTGGAAGGCCAGGAGCTCAGAAAGTGACACCACATAGTGTTCATACGGACCTTTGCCCTCCAACCCTCTAACTGGATACCATCTGGTACTACTATTTGGTTCCGTCCCAGGGCTCACCACCATAGGAGCGAGCCTAGCCTAAAAGCCAAGGCAAAACCCAGAGAAAAAGGGGAAAAGTTTGGCTTCTCCACCGAGGGTGTAACAAACCACTGAGCACAGCTGAAAGGTGGTTAAACAGGGACCACAGTGCCCAGCTGGTAACTGACCCCAGAGCATCAATGCTGTGGCCTGGAGCTTCCAAATCAGGTGTCTGCTGCCCCAAGCAGACGGTCAGTGACAGGATCAGGGAAAGAGAGGTCTCTTCCACAGTGTGAGCGAGCAGTGGGGAGTCTGCCCCAGCATGGCATGGGGGTGGCAGGGATGTGGAGAGGAATGGGGTCCACAGAGCACTGTGGCTCCTTTTCAGAGAGACAGTTACGCCTCAGCTAGCATACCCTGGCCTGGGAAATAGATGTATTGTATTCAGAACCATGGATATATCAAGAAATATCCCAAATCTGGATTGTTTTTTTCATGTGAAAAATCTTGTTTTATAAATTGGCAGCTTAGGGCTGGGATATAGCTCAGCAGCACAGTGCCTGCCCGGCAAGCATGAGGTCATGAGTTCAATTCCCAGTTCCCCTCCCCAAAATTGGCAACTTATTCAGATCTTTTTTTTTTTTAACTACCCATACCAACACTGGTTGGGCTAGGATGATACAGCCAGACTTGGCTCAGAGATCTTCCTTTTACAGCCTTTGTGTGAAGTCCTTGAATTCTCCAGCAGGACCTGGGCTGACTCAGAGTGACCAGCCTTCCTTCCTGATGGCCCTCTCAGTTCCTTCTAACTTCATTTGAGCTTTTAACCAGAACAGAGGAGAAAAGGGACACCTCACAAAGGGGAAACATGCCCCATGGCAGGGAATTAACCCTCTTCTTTTATGCTTTTCTCTTCCAGGTATTCGGGTTCTGGGTCTGGGTCCTGGTGGCTGCCACACAGGTAGCAACCCCATTGCTGCAGGGATGGGTGATGTACGTCTCCCTGACCTCCTTCCTCATCTCGCTGATGTTCTTTTTGTCTTACTTGCTTGGATTTTACAAAAAATTTGAGTCCTGGAGAGTCCTGGTAAGAACCGGAGGGGTGGCTCCCCCTAGACTGATGTCCTAGGTATTGAAGGACAACAAGCCCAGCTGTGTGGGGAGGCAGAGTCAGAGAGCTGGCCTCGGAGACCCTTGTAGAGCTTGACCCCTGTGAAACGAGGTCTTTTGATTTTAGTGTAGTCTGGAGCCAGGTGTAGTATTGTGTCATGCACCTGTAGTCCCAGCTACTTGGCAGGCTGAGGCAGGAGGATTGCTTGAACCCAGGAGTTCAGAGCCAGGCTGGGCAACATAAGGAGACTCCACCTCTTGAAAAACAAGACAGAATATTCTGGTGTGTTGTTCCTAAATTTTATTTGTGGTAAAACAAATCCCTGGAGCAACATTGAAGAAATCGCTAGTAGGAAAGAAAATCATTCCCATTTAAGGACTTGTATCAATCACTGTGATAGGCTCACATGAACTCGATGGAAAATGTATGTGTATTCCAATTACACCAAGTAAACAGTCTCAGAAGTCGATATCATTAATATCATTGATAATATCATTGATTTTCTTCATGTCGTTACTTCATCTTGTTAACCACTTGGGTGTTAACCGAGCCTTCCTTTCCTCACGCTAAACTGAGAACAACAAAAGTTAACAGTATGGGTCAACTTTCCCGTCACTTTGACAAAAGTACTCAGCACCCACAGCTTAGAAGAGAGCCTTCGTTTTGGTTCCACCCAGGGGCAGCCCGGCCCAGGGCGGAGACAGCATGGCGGACTGTGGGATGGAGCGAAGGTGCTCCCTCCTCAGCAGTCAGGAGCATAGCAGGAAACTGCCTCACTGAGAGACTCAACCCTCAACCCACCCCCAGGACTCTCGTCTTTCCCCCTGTGCCCCGCCTCCTCACGGCACAGTCCGTGCAGGGTCCTCATAGTCCAACAACAACTTCAGGAGTCTCGTATCCCAGTCCTGCTGACTCTTGAGGTTACCGGCACCCTGCCCTCCGAAGTTAGCTGTGAAAGTGAAACGGGCCGCGTGGATGGCTAGAACAGTGCCTGGCACACCGTAATGCTGATCGTTAAGCGTGTGGCCTCGGAAATCAGGAGGCCTGGGTTCAGATCCTGGCTTGACCATTTAGTCATGGGCCTTCACTGTGAGCTTCTGTTCCTTCAAAAGGAAACCAGTGATAAGCACAGTAGAACCTGCCTCATAGCAGACAGGGCTAAATGAATAAAGGGCTTCGTGTAGAGCTTGGCATAGAATTAGCATCCAATGAATACCAGCTGGTATTGATTTCGTGTGTGTGGGTGACACTGGGGTACCCAGAGCGTTCACACTGAGCTACATCCCCAGCCACCACCACCCCTTTTTTTTAAGACACAGTATCTCCTTAAGTTCCTAAATTGCCAGACTGGTCTCAAACTTGTGATACTCCTGCTTCAGCCTCCCAGAGTGCTGGCATGACAGGTAAACCCTGTCATGCCTGGCTGACATGATTATTTATTATCGTTTGCTACATAAATAAAAGCGGGAGTTTGGGGCTGGGCTTGCCTCTTTTCCTCACTGTCCTGCTGAGCAGTGAGGGAGGACAGTGACGGTGGCCCTGGCCTCTGCTGCTTCTCCAGGACAGCTTGTACCATGGGACCACCGGCATCCTGTACATGAGCGCCGCCGTCCTGCAAGCTCATGAAACGATCATGTCCGAGTCCAGGAACCTGAAAAACTACTACATCAACACTGCAGCCTCGGTGAGTGGCCTGGGCACCTGTTACCCCGGGGCGTTCCAGCCGCATGCAGGGACGGGACCGCCCTCGCCGCCTGGGGCCCTGCATGAGGTTTCTTTCTCCCTGTGCAGTTCACCTGACCCTGAGCCCTAAAGCTGCGGGAGCACGGGGGAGGCAGGAGGTGTGTGCACGTGCGTGTGTGACTGTGTGAACGCACACGCCCAAGTTCAAGGGCTGCCTCTTACCTTCTGTCACCCACCAGGTCTTGCTCCCTCTTACATCCTCCATGGTCTTCAGGATTATTTCCCCCCAGAACACAAGTTGGTGCACATCTCTCTCTCCCAGGGCTGCGGAGTGGAGACTGAGCTCCTCTGCTCGGCAGAACTGTCCTGGTGTCCCTTTGTATCGATGACAGGGGTGGCATCACTGCATGGTGGTCCTGCCAAATTACGGGACAGAGCAGGACCCCCAGGCTGTAGTCCCTTTGGGGCCTTCCTGGTCCCCACACTCTGCACCCCGCCCCTTTCTCCTGCTGTGGTGTGGCGCCCTCATGTGGCAGGGAACTCACTGTGACAGAGCCCTGTGTCCTTGAGGAAACTTCCAAAGAAAGACTCACCACCAAGGCTGAGCCCCTGCCCGTGCCTGGCACGAGGAGTCCAGGGCCCTGAGTCATCCTGGTGGCCCACAGGGCATCCTGGAAGGAAGTGGAGCATCTTGTGATTCTGTCCCCCGAGTGAGAACAGGGTACCAGGCAAGTCCTGGGACGCTCTGAGACCCCTGGGCCACTCAATCGCCTTCCATCCTGTCAGCCTCTTTTCCCATCTTGTCAGGAGGCTTCAGCTTCTATAAATGCACAACTCCAGGAACAGCCCCCAGCCTCTGCGGTCTCCCCGGCTGCCGCTGGCCCCAGACAGCTGCCCAAGTCACACTGGCCTCCTCGGCCCCTGCACACAGGCCTGCTCTCACCTCGGGCCTTGGCCGAGATGCCCTTACCCCCGGATCAGCGTGGCACTTCCGCCTCCTTTCTGGGATGTCGCCTTCCCAGCGAGGCGTCCCTGTCAGGCCCAGCCAGCCCTGCCCTCTCCCCTTCCCCGCCTCACCTCCCCCGCCTCCTCTCCGCCTCAGCCACTGTCTGACACTTGTTTGCGTTGCACGTTTGCTGCCGCTGCAATGCAGGCTCCGAGGCGGGGGGTTTCAGCGTCTTGTCCACTGTTATATCCGTGTCGTTCTCGAAGCCCAGCAGGACAGGCGAACGAGTGAGTGAGTGAGAACAGGATGAGTGGACAGCGAGGGCAGCGGGAGGCTGCGGTGGCCAGCAGACCTGGGAGGTGTCCTGGGGGTCGTGGCCTCTGTCCTGAGAGGAGGACACCATGGCAGGGTGTTAAGCACGGCTTTCTTTATTTATTTATATTTTGGTACCGGGAATGGGACTCTGGACCTTGCGTTTGCCAGGCAGGCGCTTATGCCACTGAGCTATATCCCCGGCCCAAGCACGGCTTTAAACACTGTCATGTTTTCCTCTCGGTGCAGACTGAAGGGGGAGC
>RJWM01044160.1:0-13410 GCA_004363535.1 Dasyprocta punctata | reverse complement strand
GAAAGAGAAAAGGGAAGAGGAAGGGATATGGACCTGTGTATATGTATATGTAAGATAACTAGAATGAACACACTGCTGAATGTATTCATTATTGAGAAAGAACAATTAATACTCATATGATTGGATCAATTTTGCATGTCTATATCTGTTAATGTAAGTAACCATTTTGGGGATAATGATACGCAATGTTGCAACCATTGTCAAATTTCTATCATCCGGTTTTGTAAACCTGAATGTTACTGTTGTGTATTTATTCTAGTCGTTTGTTTGTCTCTTTTGCTTGTTGTCTTTGTTGTGTATGTCTTTTTTTTTTTTCTTGGCTTAAATAAAAAAATAAAAAATAAAAAATAAAAAAAAGGAAAACTATGGACTAGGCAAGTGGTATAAAAAAGAAAAAAAATTAGGGGATCACAACTTTGACAATGAGGTAATTCAATTTGGAAGAATGAAGCTCATCTTTTGTATCAGATGGGGAAAATGTTTACTAAGCAAAGTGAGCTTATAGTCAGTGACATTTAGCTAGTCATAGTGACATTCAATGCAATAAGGAAAGGGCTTATCTTAAACACATCCTCCAGCAGGACTTTCTAAATTAGTAAGAAGCAAAATTCAAAACTAGCCCAAACAGTAAAGGTATAATACTGGTTTATGAGACTAGAAATCCAGAGGCACAGTGTTGGCTCAGGGAAAGGTTATAGGTTAAACAATGTCATTAACTTTCCTGGCTCCTGTCTGTCTGTTTCTCCCTCGAATGGTGTCAACTTCATTCTAAAGTTGTCTACCCTTGTGATCCCAAACAGCTTTCAGCAGATCGTAGGGCCACATGCAGCCCTACTCCAGTGATCCCTGAAGAAGCCACAACATTTGTCCTTACTGCAGTTGGCTCATCATTATTACCTGATGTCACCTTGGGAGTCAAACAGACATCCCAGTGAAAACCCAGACTGTCAGTAGCAGGCATCCTGCTGTAGTTTGTGCCTGTTCGGTATGGCTGGGTGGTCACAACTCCAGTTTGTAAACAATTAGATTTTAGTTCAAGTATTTTAAATTTTGAATGAATATCTTTCTTAAAACGCAGTACTTTTCCTTTCCCTCGCACTGTGATTCTCGGCTTTTTTCTTTTTTTTTTTTAACATCACTCCATCTAAAGTTTTCCTTCCTGACTTGGGACTCTGGAATCACTCCATGGCAGTGACACTGTGTGGCTTTATCAGTGCCGCTTGTTTGCTGCAGACCGAGGGTAAACTGTTCAACCTCTGAGCCACAAGTTGCTGATGTAACTCACCCTCCTCAGGAGGTTGCTGGGAAAGTTTTCTGGGATGACATCACTGTCAAAAGAAGCCTGATGACAGACTTGTGGTTTCTGATCCCAACTGATAGAGGTAGGAGTATAGGGCGACCAAATCACTCTGTGCCCTGGGGACACGTGTATTTGCTAGATACTAAAACCTGGAGTAGAGATGCTTGCCACAGCTTGAGCTATTTGAAAACCAGGTTGCCAAGTCCCAGGGGCTAGACAGAGATTGGATGGCAAATAGGTGAAGAAATCAAGGGAGCCAAGGAAGAAAGAGTAATGACATCAACCAAGCAGAAGCAGTCAGACTTCTGTGCACCTGTGGCTCAGGAAGACCTGTGACTGGGCTAATTCTGTTTCACGAGAAGTCAGGGTACACACAATTACATCCAATGTGCAACCTCAGCAGTTCTTACAGGCATTGGTATTGCTGTTCCTCAAAGATTAAACCCCAAGGCACCTGCCTACTCACGTCCAGAGTGGCTCAGTTCCTCATGAAAACTAAGAATTCAATGTTTATTTTAAATGTTTTTTGGTGGTACTAGGCATTTAATTTAGGACCTTTGCAGTGAATTATTTAAACATTTTTTCAGACTTTTTCTCGTTGAGTCAATAAATTGCCCAACCTGGACTCAAACTTGCAGTCTTCCTGCCTCAACCTCCCAGAATGATCTTTCTTAAAGGCTGCAAAAGTATCTGATGGATTTAAGCAACAGATACATCCTTCTCTCTCGAGGATGCTCTGAACTAGTGTCCTTACTGAGACAGAGTGATAGTTTCATAAAATCCTGGTAGTAACTGGTACCTGGTACACACTAAGCACACGCCAGGCTCTGGCCAAAGCACTGACTTGCTTACTCCTCTCACTGCCTGTGAGGTGAGGAGGCCAGAGAGGATTGGCATATTGCCCAGGTTGTACAACTGAGAATGGGCAGAGCTGGGATTTCAACCCATGCAGTCCGACTCCAGAGATATTCAGCACCATACCATGCACTCCTCATGATTTGGTCTTGGCTGATTTTTTTTACAGGCAATGCTTGATTTAAAACTTAGAGCTTATAATTTTTGATGAGGACTTGAAATAAAAGGAGATGGCCAATCATTCATATCCATTTGCTGCCATATTTGGGGGTGAAAACCCACCATGTGTGACTGTGTCCTCCTGACCACAAAAAGAAGATGAAGAAAAAAAATATATATGTATATATATACTAGGAAGCCCTTGCTTTCACTGGAAGCACCCATTTGAGAATGTAAGTCTGTCCTAAGGTAACTCGTAAGAGTTATTAATAGTACATAAAACAGGAATCTAAACTTTCCCAAAAGATAAATGAGAAGGTATTTAGGTGCAATGCAAAATGATTCTTTTGCTAAACAGTTTATCATCAATTTCTTAATTCTGAGCATCCTAACAGTATTTATTTACAGTGCAAGCTGACATAGATATGTTTAATCTGTACTAGGCTGAAGTCAGAAGTATGGGTTAAGCGCAAGAGTGCCAGTTGACCATAGTTCATAAGTGAACGTGGGGAGACAGAATGACGGGAGAGCACTTCTGTCTCCTGACTCATCTCACCAAGGTCAGAAGGAAGCAGCACTTCCCACAGCATTTGGGGTCGCCATTACCCTGACCGAATGTCAAAGGTGAGGGTGAAGTGTGATGTGGAGATTTAAGAAAGAAATGGTGTGGTGAGCATATTTGTAATCCCAGCACCCCGGGAGGCTGAGGTGGAAGGATCTTAAGTCTGAGCCCAGTCTGGTCAACGTAGTGAGACCCTGTCTCAAAAAATTAAAAATGGGCTGGAGGTGTAGCTCAGTGTGGAGGCCCTGGGTTCAATCCCCAGGGCTGCAAAAATTGATTAATTAAAAAATAAATGGAATGCATGTCTCAAGATTTACCCAATGTCAAAGCTGAGTTCTACTCAGTGAGATTTTGCGAATACCTCAGCTCCAGCACAGTCCAAAGCACTCCAATATAGGCTGTGAGTGTGTGGGGTAGCAGCACTGGGCAGAATGGCTGGAAAGGAGGCAGGTGTTGAAGGGTGGTGAGCTGAGACCCACAGGCAGAAATGCTTGGTGAGAGCTGGGGTGAGGGCAGGCACAGCTCCAGGAACAGCCAGGAAAGCTTGGGCGGAGGCAGGGAGGGGAGCTTCCTGGGCTGCTGGGAGGCCAGGCAGGCTAGAGGAAAGCTGCTGCCGAAGGAAGCAGGTCAGACTCAACACAGAGCCAGACAACTGCTGTGAGACCTGAGCAGAAAGGTGCTTTTGTGGAACCTCTTTAAAGAGGTCATAAAGCAGACAATCGGCTTTACACCCACCTGTGACCTTACAGCGTGGGGGTTGGTGCCCACAGCCAGATCGATGCCCTACCAGCAGACTCCATGGTCCCAGAGTCCCTGAGCAATGCTTCCCTGGAGGAGGGCTGCATTCAGGGAGTCAATTTTGTTCTTGTTATCTCCATTTAAACCTGGTGCTAATTAGCTGTTTTAATGAAATATTACATACACTATATTATTGGGAAAAGCAAATCATCTTTTTGTGAAGAATAGATTGAAGTCTTGAAACATTTCCATAAAGGTCAGCCCCTAAGAAAAGTTTGGGTGTCACACTATGATAAAAATTGAAAGTAGGACAGTCATGAAAAGCAAAAAGGATCCAACGTTGGGCTGCTTTGCCAGTGTCTTTCAGACTTCTCTGTCCACTCGGGAAAGAGCAACCAGAAACTGCAGACAGTGCTTTCTAAACTCAGTGCAGAGTTTAGGAGAAAGATGACATGGAACAGCTGTGGGGCTGCATGCCTGTAACACCAACACCCTGGAGGATAAGGTAGGAGGATCACTGTGAGCTTGAGGCCAACATGGGCCACGTAGCAAGACCTTGCCTCAAAAAACCAAAAATAAAATAAATGATTACATGGAACCACACCAGCTGTCATGGAAGAAGAGAGGGGATCTCATCAAATTAATTTAGCTTTAACCAGCTTATTCTTATTAGTTGTGTGTTACTCAACAGCTGTGTTGTGTGATGTTCCTCTGCTTTGTTGAAGTCTCGTCACTTTGCTGTTTTTTTTGTTCCAAGTCTTCAGATACAGGGCATGAGTATTTGGTGCAAGGAGTAGTACAGCTCTTTTTACTTAGAAAGTGATTAGAAGTGTAAAGACTTTTATTTAGGACAGGTCCATCTGCCTGTGATTTGTTATTAAATCCATGATTAAATTGTGGTTCCTATCAATGGCAGCAAGGATACTGATGAGCCAGTTTGGCATTGGCTAGTGTGTGTGTGTCCATGCAGATGAGTGTGCTCTTTTTATCCCTCTCACCCTCACACCTAAGGCTTTTTAATGATCACTGATGGTTCAGTAGATTTTAAGATTGTCAGTAGGAAACCTGTTTTGCAAAATCTTCTCCATATGTGTTCAGACTCCTTGGCCCTGATTCACTTTGTAATGAAAAGGGGAGTCAATGTCCCCTTTCCTTCTGGGATAAAGGTACACTGCTGCTGGTGTGAATGAAGGACAGAACAGAGGGGCAGAGATCCTGTGCAGAGTTGAGTGGATGTCACATCCACACAGTCTTTGTAGAAAGGGGCGTACATGTTGTGCTTATGCCCATCTCTCTGCTGTCCTTTGGAGTCTAGGTCTGTCCCTAAGGAGATGTTACTTGTGTATCAGTGTTTTAGTTATTCCCTGATCTTCTCCGTGTCCTTCTTCCATAGATGTGACTACTGTGACTGATTCTTCTGGAAGTTCCCATTTTCTCTGCTCTGAAGTCTTCATAAACCTCTTGGAACCATAGGCAACCTCTGGGATTTTTCTTTTGTGGCTCTGTTTAGGGAACAATGACAAGAGAAAAAGTCTGTACATGTTCAGTACAGACAGTGTTTTAAAATGCTTTTAATCCACAATCGAGAGGCAACGTGTTTATCCATTACAGAGATATGTCTATAACTATATCGAATTTTAGTACCATCAAACTTCATTTTCAGACATCAATGTGAATAAGTAGTTTTATGCGTCACTTTAGTAACCCCTGCATAAGGGTAGAAGGAGCCCTTTCTGTGGCACTAGTTCCCTGCAGTTGCCTGCAACCCGCTTTCCTCTGGTCACACCTTCCTGGCCCTGCCCTCTTGAGCTTCCCCACCTCACTGACACCTGTCTGTCTGCCCCTCCTCGGCTCTCTTGAGTGGAAAATGCCTGTTTTTTCCCAACACCACTGGAGCCACCTAGTAACTTTTCTTGTGTTCCCCCAGAAGAAATTTGTTTGGACATCTCTTCCTAGACACAATATCTGGTGGTCGGAGGTGGTTAGCAGTTTAAGTGTTATCAACCATTTAGTCCCTATGTCATCCTGACCTGCTTCTGGGCCCTGGGTATGCAGTACATCTTTTCTTACATTGTGCCAGAAAATGTTTGAGTCTATGGGAAATGCGTTCCTAAAATATAATTGCTTGTAAAGCATGTTGCATTTGGGACTCAGGTGGTGGGCTTTGGCAAATTGCCCCCAGATGGGTTATCTCTAATCTGTACCTCACCTGGAGCGAATGCTAGATTCTCATTTTACCACAATCATGCCAGCAGTAAGTATCATCAGACATTTGTATTTTTGCCAGTCCAGTAAGAAATTGGTGTCTCACAGATAGCCTTTTAAAATCAGAAACATTGTGCTCTGTGATTCTGCCTTTCCTCTTGCTGAAAGTTGAGAAGAAAGTGATTGAGTGGAGATGTCTATCCAGCCAGGCACTAGCCCAGCATCTGAAAGGCTGATCCTAAGGAAGTCATGCATGCCCTGCATCCAGAGAGACACTGTCCTACAGAACTGGGACCAGCAGAAATCCTCCTTCCCACAGATACTGACTGTGTGGTGCAGAGTGACACCAAGCGCAGATGCATGAAAGCAAGGAAGGAAACCAAATGCTGCCCTTCCCAGGCTGATGTCTGCGTGATTGAGAGCAGCCTGGCCTCTACACAGAGAACCCAGTTTTCTCAATAAACCCAAGAAATGCTTGTGTACATCAGCTCAAATAGACCTTTATGCACAAGTGTGCTTACTGAAGAACTGAAAATAATCCACAAGTGCAAACTGGGAAAGAGGCATGTAACATATTCTTAAGATGGAACAATATAAGGTTAAGATGGTTTAACATGAGGTTTAGTGACAAGAGAAAATATTTGTACACACAACTGAAGTTAAAAATGTAAGTCTGGAGTGGTGGCACACACCTATAATCCCAGTGCTTGGGAGGCTGAGGCAGAAGGATTGCCATGAGTTGGAGGCCAACCTGGGCTACATGACCAGTAGAGGCCAGCCTGGACTCTACAGACCCTATCTCAAAAAAACAAAAACAAAAAACAAACAAAGATAAATGAACAAATCTAGGAAAAATAAGCTAATAAGTTAGATTTAACTGCCTTTGGGTAACAGACTGGTATATGTGGGATTTTTTTTTCTTTTTTAATACTTTACCTGTATTGATTTTCTATTTTACATGGATGGTCAGAGGGAAAAAGGTAAACCTCTCACCCATGCCTCTCCTCCTTGTTTCCTCCATAAAGGACATGAGAGCTCGCTAAGGCCTGAGCTGGGATGAGGGGACACCAGGGGAGTCTCAGACAGGCGTGGAGATGGCTGGTGGTATGATCGGAGTCACAGTAGTTTTGATTACTTAGTCTGTAGTAAGTGTAAGTAGAGCATTTCCTGAAGCCTCTGGGTAAGTCAGTATTCCACAGGTATAAGTTGTGTTGGGCAGCTCTGCGTTACTGTAACAAGTAGCTAAGGTAACTTATAAAGAGTAAAGGTTTATTGGGGGGGTCACAATTCCAGAGGTTTTAGGCCATGATTCACTGGCTCCATTGTTTTGGGGCTGATAGTGGCAAAGCAGAACTGCTCCTTGTGGTTGGGAATAGTAAGAGACAGAAGAGGCCTGGGTTCCACCGTTGCCTTCAAGGGCAGCCTCCAGTGCCCTCCAGACTGCCACCAGGCCCTGACCTCAGGATTCCCACCACCTCCTAGCAGTGCCAGGCCAGAGACCAAGTCTAGCACAGAGGCCTGTGAGAGACACTTAAGATCCAGACTGTACCACAAGTCTACTAGCATAATAGGATAATGTGGCATTTAAAGGTGATTTCTACAGGATATTTTTGCACAGAAATCCTCCACAGTAGGAGAAAAAGCAATCAGAGAGAAGAAAATACAGTTGTTTCATATAACAGTGTTATAGCTTACACGGAAACCTAGCAATGTGCCACACACAAATCTAAATGTTTTGCACATATCTGACCATCTAATTCATGCATAAACATGTTTGTCTTATTTTTGCAGGACTGGGGATTGAAGCAAGGGCTTTTGCACTAAGCTGCATCCCTAACTCCCACCACTTTTATTTTGAGGCAGGGTCTTGCTAAATTGCTAAATTGCCTGAATTGGGCTTGTACTTGTGATCCTCCTGCCTCGGTCTCTCAGAGTGCTGGTGTTTGCCACCATGCCTGGCTACAAACTAAAATGTTTTAAAAGTTATTACTGACCCCACTTTGAGGATGTAGAAACAGACAGAGAGATCAGAGAACTTGATCCAGTCACATGGCTAGTAAATGGCAGAGCAGCTTGGCTCCCAAGTGGAAATCATCCTACCTTTCAACATGAGGCAGAGTCGATGCATGGATCACAATGGGCTGGAGGACTTGGAGGCTCAGAACGGGGTGGGAAAGTTCTCTGGCTTTGTTCTCTGTGGTGATGGCTACGTGGCGGTGTACATCTGTCCAAATTGCACTGAATTCTTAAGATGGACTTTATTAGAGCTAAATTATTTCTATCAATAAAATTGGTTAAAAATAATAAAAGACCAGAGGGTGACCTAATTTTCCAAGCTGAGGTCTTAGAATTTGCCATCCTGATATAAGCACAAGCAAGGCCAATCGGGAGCTCACCCACTCTTCCCTGAAGAACAGGAAGGAGACAAGGCCCAAATCAAGTGGGGCCCCTTTTTCCAGGGACTGCAGCCAGGCCACAGTAGTGGGAGCTGCTGGCACACGGGGTGCTCCTGGGCCATCTTCCTGGGCTCCCTAGGAGAGGAGCATCATGCTGGCTGCATCCTGACCTTTCCCACAGGTGCACGGGAATGCAGTTTATTTAGGGGGACCTCTTCTCTGCCTTTGTAGTTGGGATAAGGTTCCTTCACCTGCCCCAGAGGGTTCCAGGGCCATTGAACTCTTTCCCCAGAAATAACTTGTCACCCACAGGGATTTTACCACTGTGTTAAGCTGGTGCTCTTGGTCAGATGGAGTGGGGAATTATCTTTCTAATACAGTAAGCATGATTCATACCCCAGACAAATTACCATTTTCCTTCCCCTTAGTACCAGCCTTAAAAAGGTAGGAAATAAGCAAACCTACAAAAGTTAAAATCTCTAACAGGGTGGTCTGGGAAGGCCTTTCTGAGGGGGTGTGTTAATCACTTTGTGTTGTGGGACCCAATAACAGATCCCACAGCTTAGAGGAGGACAGGTTTATTCTGGCTCACGGGTTCAGTTCATGTTCAGTTGGCTCCAGGCAGCAACAGGATGGGATAGGGGAATGGTGGAGGGGAAGGTGCACAACCCCTGGCAGCCAGAAGCAGAGAGAGAGGGTAGGAGTCCAGGACAAGAACACCCCCTCCGAGCCACACCCCCAGTGACCCCTCAACCAGGCCCCACCTCTGCACATCTGCAGCAGTGCCCCCATGATCCAGAAACACAGGGCACTTTGGAGGACATTTTATATCTAAGCCCTGACTGGAGTTGTCCATTACTCTCAGGCCTGAAGAAGAAGCTGAAGCTAGCTAGGAAGAGGTGCAGACAGAGCTGCAGAGGTCCTGAAGTGAGAACATTATCTGTTTTTTTTTTTTTGGTACCACGGATCGAACTTACAGCCCTTGCGCCCGCTGGGCAGGCGCTTATGTCACTGAGCTAAATCCCCAGCCCTATTTTTTGAGACAGGGTTTCACTATGCAGTTCAGACTGGCCTTGAACTCACTTTGTAGCCCAGGCTGGTCTCGAACCCGCAATGATCCTCCTGCCTCAGGGCTGGGATTACAGGTATGTGCCACCACACCCGGTTTGAGAACATTATCTTGGATTGGATGCAGAAGCCGTCACTCCTGCACAGGGCTGGTTCTGACCGTGCATCTGCCTCTAGCACTGTCACCACCACATGTGACCATACAGATTCAAGTGTAAATGAACTAAAATTAACAAGTAAAGTCCTGTTCATGTGAAGCACTAGGTTCTCAGCACCTGCACATGGCTGGTGGCTGCCATACTGCACAGGACATATAGAAAATACCCAGCATGAGAGAGTTTTGTTAGCTAAATAAAGGAGTTCAATAGTGTGTCAAACAGATTTCTTTCCCTTTTTTTTTTTTTTTTTATGTCAAGATTGACAGTAATGGTGGTTATGTGTATGCAGGACTGTTTGTATAAGACTCTGTGTGGTTTGTAAGGTTGTACATGGCCCCCTGCTTCACAACCCTTTCCCAGCTATGTAGGAGGCGGAGCAGTCCTATCACACCAGGCCTGACTGCACTCCTGCAGGCTGCTCCTCTGCAACACCAGGTTTGGGGCATGGCGGTGGCCTTTCTGGGTTGGGTCAGAGAAGCCTCATATCAACAGGAAATACCTGCCACAGAAATGGAGAGAACTTCAGGAAAGATAACTGGAGGCAAAACCAGGTTTTGCGTGTTGTATTTAACTCTGTGGCCTGGGGAAGTGGGACAGGAGCAATTCCTACTCGCACAGTGTAGGCTCAGAATTCTGTTCCATTCTGGCGGGAAGCAAGTCATCCTTGATTGGCAACCTGAAGGCTTGCATTGTTCTGATCCTGCACTTTATCTCATTAAGCATAAGGGTGGGACCAGTGGGTGGAACTGTCCCCAGGGAAGCCTGTGCCTTTCACCCTTATAATGTTTATGTAGGCACAATGATTTCCCTTCAGGTTTGGATGCACTTTATTATAAAAGGTTTAGAAATCTGCGAAAACACAGAAATTACAGTCTACAAGTCTTCTGCATTTAAACAGTAGTCAGCTGTGGAAATCCTTGTAGAGATTCCTCAGAAAACTAGGATTTGAAGTCCATTTGACCCAACTGTTCCCCTTCTGGGTATTTTCCCAGAAGAATTAAAAACATCATATCACAGTGATATATTCACCTATATTTATAGCAGCACAATTTGTAATAGTTAAATCTTGGAAACAACCCAAATGCCCATCAACTGAAGAAAGGATAAAAAACGTTATTTTTATACAATGGAGTACTTCTTAGCTATAAAGAAGGATAAACTCAAGGCTTTTATAGGTAAATGGATGCAACCAGAAACCATACTCATAAGTGAAATAAATCAGACTCTCATGTGTGAACATTGTATTGTCTCCCTCATGTAAAAAACTGAAAGATTGGGTGAAGTCCAAAAGGTACCATAGATATTGTGAAAAGGAATGAAATGGCTCAAAAAGAACAACTGGGATGGGGAAAAAGAGAAAAGAAGAAAAGGAGAATATATATATATATATATATATATATATGTGATAGCTAAGATAATTGTACTATTGATCCTATTAGCTCAGGGAAAGAAACTGTGATTGCTAATGTCTAATCTGTTTTGCATGCCTGTGTCTTGTAATCTGAGCAACTATTTTGAAGATAACAATATGTAACATAGTGACTATTGTTAAATTCCTATCACTTTGTTTCAAATCTTGTATCATTTCTACTGTTTTGTTCTGTTTTTATTGTTTTGTTTTCTTTTAACCTCTTTTTTAAAAAAAAGTGGCCAGTTCCTTTATGAGAAGAAAGTTGACTGGTAAAGTATATACCTTCTCAATTTAGAGGCAGTCTCTGTGTTATGTATTTTCGTCTTCAGATGCTTGCGTGGTTTCTAGGAGAGAGGTAACCATTAATCTTGGACTGTTTAAGACCAGAGTTAGGACAGTGAGTGAGAGAAGTTAAGAGAAGGACAAATATAGGTCAGGAGAAGGAAGGATTTTCTAATATCCAGAGCTGTCCAGTCACGAAATCAGCCAGCTGGCAGGCAGAGACACAAGTAGCAGACGCCAGAAGCATTTCAGCCACCAGAGCTGGAATCCTCCACTCTGAGGCTCCCAATTTCCTTCCTCCAGTGGCTGGGTCCTGGGACAGAGGGACAGGTTTCTGCCTCAGGGCAGCATGGCAGAGAGCACTCCTGCTGGACTGGGGAGGAATTCCAAGTGGGCTTCCAGGGAAGAGGAGGAACTGTTTAATCAAGAGCTGCAGGACCCTAGAACTCCTGGAGCTGGTTCTTGGGCCCGCTCTTTGTTCTTGGCACACAGGGAGAGGCATAGCTCAGGCCGCAGTGGAAATCAGAGGTCTGTTTGCTTCATCAAGAACATCGTGCTCAGATGTAAAAAGTAAACAGTGCCAAGCTTAGGCCAGTAGTTGATATACACTCCGGTGCCAAATTAAAAAAAAAAAAAAAAAAAAAGGAAGAGTCCAGCTTGCAGACAGGGGCTCCTGTGAGCTGTAGCCTGAGCAGCACAGGCTGGGGGATGGAGGGACACACGAGGGTCTCTGAAAAACCAGAACCCCACACCGTGTCTTCTCCCCCAGCCTCACCCACTGGCCTCACAGCAGGTTCTCACCTGTGAAGCACTTTATTTTAAAGAAAGGGCCCAAAACCTCCTCAGTTAGCAGCAGACTTGTTCTAAAGTCCAGCAATAAGGTGCCATGAGTGCTTTGGAGTGGGGCAACGTGTCAGCACAAACCCACTTCCTTTCTAACCTTCTGTGTTTGGCACCAGGAGCATATTTTCTCTCCTGTTCTTTCATGCCAACTGTCTTGGTTACTTTTTACTTGTTGCTGAGATGAAACACTTGACACCCAAAATTAGGGAAGGAAAGGTTTATTTAGCTTACAGTTTTTGAAGGTTTTAGTCCACAATCAGCTGACTCCAAGGCAGGGTGGCATGGCACAGGGACAGCACTTTAAGGCAGCAACCGAACAAAAGCAGCCAAAGTAAAAGGAGCAAGAGCAAACCTCTTCTCCTCCTTTATATAGTACACAGGACCCCCCCCCCAGGGTGGGTGTAGCATTTACAAACATCCTTGCCTTTCTTTGCACAGGATGAGGATGTTTACAAAGTAAGAACCCTGGCTCCCTGCTGAGTCTCTCAGCTAAACTTTTGGCCTTCTGGAATTGACACAATGGCCAGGTAACTGCTTATGCTCTACACCCCAGGATGTAGAGCTGCTGCCTTACTTAATTAAGCTGCTAGACTTCTCAAGTTGACACAACGTATAAACCATAGCAATCCACCCCTTGTCAACTTGGCAAACAGATACATTTTCTTAAACCAGTCTCCAGATACAAAGACATGCTTATTCTTAACATTTTGCAACTTAACAATATTTTAACACATCTTAACAATCCTTAAGAACCAGCATTAAGTCTACCCAAAGACTCATGCACATCCCTTGATGCAAAAGGCATTTAGTCCATCTGCAAGAGTTGTCAGAGTCCTAACAGTTTTAGCTCTGCTGAAAAGTCTAAGTCCCAAATCTCCTCCAAGATCTATGGCAAACTCTTACCTGTAAACCCCCTGTATAAATGAAAACCAGGTTAAACACTTCTAACATATAAAGGCACAAGACAAACATTGCCATTTCAAAAGTTACAAACAGGAGAATACAAAGCATTAGAAGAAAAGCAAGACCAAAATCCAGCAGGGCAAACATTAAGTACTGTAGTTTCTTGTGAACCATTTGAGATAATCTGTGGCAAATTGTTAGCTCCAAAGGGTTCGTGTGGTTCCACCCCCATGGCACTTTTGGTGGTTACCAATCCTACAGCTTCTCTCTTGGGCTGGCTTTGCTCCCTCATTGTAGGTTTCCTTAGATGATCCACGCTCCTGGCTTTTTTAAACTTCTGAGGTCTCCACTGCACTTTTGGCTTCACATTCATAGCTTCACACCCTGCCCTCTCAGGGGCACATTGCCTGGCCTCCCAGGCTTTCTGCAATCGAGGTGGAAGCCTTTTTAGCCTCAGAACCCTTGCACGACGTGGATGATGCCAAGGTCTGCTGCCATTTGGAGCAGTAGCCAGGCTCTCGTCTCTCTTG
>RJWM01044159.1:0-13455 GCA_004363535.1 Dasyprocta punctata | reverse complement strand
TTTACCTACTCACTGATATAAATTTATTTCTCTATGATTCCCAAAAAAGCACTTAGAGCAAATAAATGTTACAAGGATTTCAGAATGGAATACTGAATCCCCACATTTTCATATTCTGCCTTTAAGAAAAACTCTGGGACCCATTATTTCCACTGCATCTCAGATCACTTTTGACCTCCTTTAGACAGGACAATATACAGAAATACTTGACTTTATGTATGTATTCATAATGTAGAAGATTAAAAGTTGTTAAAACACACACTGTGTGTGTTGCGAGTACTTATACTCTCAAGGTATTTGAGAGTATTTAAGAATTAATATGGGACAAAAGGAGAGTTAATACTGCTTCTCAGGAACTTATGGGGTAGGGAGAAGCACACACACAGAGTCACAAATGGTCACTGACCTTAGAAGGCGAACCCTGATCAAACTGTGAGCATTTGTGTAGACACTGGTAATATATGTCAATGCCTGCAAATTTCTGCCTGTGTCACCTATAGGTAAAACTCTCTCCTGGATTTCCCATGTGTTTTCTAACAATGCTTTTGAAAGACCATTTACCGATATTTTTCAACTTTTCAAGCCTATCCCTGAGGAGAAGTTAAACAATTGGTTGATTATCCCTGAAGCAACTGAGAGCTTAGTGAAATGCCTGGAGGTTGTCTGCTAATTGTCAGGGAGAGTGTGGATATACTGCAAGTCCCTGTGTTAATTGAATGAATGACCCAGAAACCAGCTTCTGCTTTTTATCTAAGATAATTCTTATTACAGTCTTAAACACATATTAAAATCTTCATGATTAGTGTACCAAAATTCAAAATAACCTAGGTGTGAAAAAATCTAAATAATACTGATAGGACAATGGGTAAATAAAATGTGGATTATACATTCAACTTAATATCAATTATCCTTAAATAGGAATGCTTCAATATGTGATAACATAGATGAAGCTCTAGAACTTTATGGTAAAAGTAATTTCTCAATTACAGAAGGATGGATACTTTGGACAACTCCAGTTACAAGAAATATCTGATATACCTAAAAGTAGAAAGTCAGACAAAAGGGTACTAGTTGCAAAGGGCTGGGAGCTGGGAGAAATAAAGAGTTGTTCATAAACAGTCATGAAGACATGGTTCTGAAAAATGAATATGTGCCAGGAATGTGCTTTGAAGCATTGTATCTATAATTATAGTAGTTCCCTGACTTAAGGGATATCACATTATAAACTTCATACATGGAAAAAATTTAGGAAGTAGCACAAGGGTCTACATTAGCATTTTAAAGTAACTGTAACAGTAAAGTTAGCTTGCTGTGCTTTGGTTTGTAATATTTTGCATCATATATTTGTGTCAAACACAAGACACATATTTAGGAATTGCAAAAAAAAACCATAGTAAGACCAATCTCCTTGAAAGGGAGCTCACTTGTAAGTCAGGGTTTTACTGTGTTGTATGACACATCTACGATTAAAAGTATATATTTGTTGTTAAGCAAAACAAAATATTTTTTAAAAAACATGCTGTATCAGGTATGAATGTCAAAAATAGTTTTTAATTCAAATATTTAAGGATTCAAATATCTCCTTAAATATGAATGTTTTCAATGAAATACCAAGAATTTAAATTCCAAATACATATAGATAGAACGCAGTGGCTGAAAGAGGTGAAAAAGAGAGAAAAAATCACTTGGTAAGGTTTTGTATTGATGGAAATATTTCTGAACTAGAGAAAGCTGGTTCTTGCACTACATGGTGAATCTGTTCATTGTATCAAAGGAGTTAAAATAGCATATTTTATGGCACCTGGATTTTAACTTAGTAAATTACATTAATTGTACTTAGAAATGGTTAGCAATTTCATTGTGTTTTGAATAAAAGTCCTTAATTTTGGCTGGGGATTTCACTCAGGGTCTTGACTCCAGGTCACACCATGAGCCTTCATTCTATTTTTTACTTTGAAACATGGTCTCTCTAAATTTAGGTTACTCAGGCTAAGCAAGATCTTGTGGTCTTCATATTCCTGCCATCCAGAGTGCTGGGATAACAGTAGTGCACTACCATGCCTGATTAGCACCCTGTATTCTATGTATTTTATCTACTACATACATAAAATTTTTAATTAGTTTATTATAACATCAGTTATATAGAAGTTTCAAGATTAGTGAAATCACAGCAGTCTCTTTCAGACTTCAAAAAAATTTATAATGTATAAATACCCTAAATCAATTCTATTAATCTTAAGAATTCTAATAGATAGAAAAGGATAACTGTATGTTTTCCCAAATTGAAATATATTCATTTTCCTAATGAATATTATGTAAAAATACAATTGTCTTATAATCTTTGTTATTTTGTCATTCTTATGAATGAACACCCAACACCCACAATATAAAGGAGAATTTTATTTTGGCTCACATTTTCAGATGGTCCAGTCCATGATTAGTTGACTTCAAAGAAGAATTGGCATGGTGGAAGAGTATGGGTTGAGAAAGATTCTCAGTGAATGGCTCCCAGAAACCAGGAAAGAGAGTGGAGAGGCGCAGAACCAGGGACATGAAAACACCCTTTTGGATCATGCCAACAGTGACCTACTCCTCTGAACAAGGACTTGGCTCCTGACAGCACATTCAGCATTGAAACAGCACCTCGCTGGTTAAATCATGTTGCAAAATCCCCATCTCTGAGTACAAGGGACCTTTGGGGCACATTTTAGATGCAAACCATGACACCTTCATATTAACCTGAGTTTTTAATACAAAATCATGTTCCACAGAAGTGGTAACCTTAGAAGTCCCTTCCCCATTCAACAAATTCTGGCCCTGATCTTGGATATTGTTTTACTGTCTACCATTTGTCACAGTTAACTATACGTTACTTCTTAATTAAAAAAAAATCAACATTTGCTTATGATATACTCTACAGTCATCATGAGGATTTGGTACATACATATTTTGTCTTAATTCATTTTACTTCCTCTTCCCTCTTACCTCATCTCCCTATGTTCCCCATCTCCACAAAATCTACCTTTCTACTTCATATCATTTGTCTTTTTGTTGTTGTTGTTCTTTAAATTATATGTGCTTTGCATTTCTCATATAAAAGAAATCATGTGACATTGAACCATTTTTGTTTGATTCATTTCATTTAAAATTCCGGTCTTAGGTTGCATTCACTTCGCTACAAAAGCCTCAAATTTATCCTTCCATATGACTGAGTAGTACTCCATTGTATGAATAAACTGTTATATCTATTATTCTGTTGATGAATATATATGCTGTTTTCATGATTTAACAATTTTGAATTGGGCTGCTGTAAACATGAGAATGCATGTATCACTGTAATATGATGTCTGTGACATTTTCTGGAAGGTATCCAGTGGTGGTATGGCAGGATCAACTGGAATTTCTATTCTTACTTTTTGGAGAAACCTCTATGCTGATTTTCCTATGGATTGTACTAGTTTACAACACAATTAACAATGTAGGACAGAACTGATATAAAAACAAAACCACAGAATACACTAAAAGATGAGATAATGAATCTCTTGAAATCATAAGCAAAAGCAATGAATTTCTGAACAGAATTCTAACTATGTATTTCTGTTGTCTTCCTCTAAATACATGATATAGTCACAGAAATTGTACATAAATTTGTACAATACACTATTATATTAGTTTTGTAGTTTTTCATAACATTTTTGTGCTCCTTAATTATATATTATTTGAATTAGTGAATATACAAATTTACTTGAATTTTGCAAATTGCTTCTAAATGAATGATTTCTATTCCCAGAATCACAGTAAAATTGATTTCTATATCTTCTCTCCATCATTTTATGGTCAAGATTTTCTAAGTTTGTGTAATTTCCAGTTGTGTAAGTGTGTTTGATATGATTTTATAGTTATAGTTTAGATATCATTATTAAAATGCATAATTTAGAAATATGTTTTAACTTTGTAAATCTTTTCAATGTATGTGTTATCAAGTACCTAGTGAATTAATATAGTTTAATGAAGCAAATATATTGTTGTAACTATTGTCCCTTGTTTGGGCCTTGTTGTTTTCAAATATTTAAAATTATTCTTCATGATGCAAACTTAAACCTATTAGTGCATAAAGCACATAATAATCTGCATTTTAGAGTTGTGTTGAGGTATCTTGCCCTTGTTAAATGATATATGCAATATAGAGAAACATATTCATTAGTTTCATTTTAGTACCATTATTTGGAGTTCAAACCATAATAGATATCAAGACTCATGCATTAATTCTAATATTTGAAGGGAAGAAACACATGATATCACAATGAACAGTTTTCACCACCAAGAAAAGATCATAGTGAGCACTTCCCCCAGCTTGAAGACCTCTGCAGCTGGCAAGTGGGCCTTTGCCTCAGCAGCACTTCCTCCACCCCAGAGATCTCTGCAGCCGTTGAGCAGATCTTCACTCTGGCAGCACTTCCCCCACCCTGGAGACCTCTGCAGCTGTCAGATCTTCACCCCAGCAGCACCTCCTCCACCTCAGAGATTTCTGCACCCTGTGCATCATTGACAGCAGCACCTGCCTCTCCACCCTGCTGGCTTCAATAACTCTGAGATTACAGCATCCTGTCTGCCACCTGGAGAACCCTGATGGGTTGGTGGACTCCTCAGGAACACCTCACCCACACAGAGGATGTCAGAGTGCCTGCAGCTGTGTGGTGAGTTTCTCCCTCAAGTAGAGGACATCATTGGGTCAGCAGGAGCAACAACAAGCCCTCCCCTTCAGCTGTAGGACTTTGGAAGCCCAGCAAGAGTGTGGGTGAGTCCTTCTTCCATACAGAAAACACTGAGTGGGTTGAGGAGGGGGCTGCCAAGGCCTGCCCCAACCTGGAGAAATTTGAAAGGGCCTAGGAGACCCCCTGTGACACAGTAGGGTCCCAGCTGAGGCACACAACATAGCCAGGTAAATCTGGCAGCATGGAAGAGCCTTAAACCACAGTAACAACAGAAGCTAAGTTTTGGCTTGCATCCATACTCCTATGCTAGTCAGCCTAGGGAGAATATAAGACTCACCCAAACGGACCTGTAGGAAGAAGCCAGTTAACTGGCCCCTCCACTTCATTGAGGGGCTCAGTAATTGGACAAAAATCACCCATGCAGTAGGGACCTAAGACACACACAACAGTCACTACGGACTAGTGGAATTGAAAGACCAAAATATTAATCCAAGAGGTGAAAATGACAAGATGAAAAAGCAAAATGAAATCTCAAATGACCAGTCCATCAGGGACAAGTACAGAGAACATTGAAATAGAAGACATTTGAAGTTTGAAATTTCTGAAAAGATAGCAAGTAAAACAAAGAAACAAATCCATGGAGCTATAGAGGAAATCAAATTAGAAATAATCTCTCAGGTTAAAAAGGAAATGACAACCTTAGTAAAGGAATTTCTTGTCATAGCTAGAGAAGGCATAGGTAAAAAAGGACAGGAGCATGGGAAAATGATGGAAACCTTGAATGAGCAACTTAGGAAGCAAACAGAAAGCATGATACAAATTCAAAGAGATAACCTGGAAATATAAAACTTCATTGAAAGCTGGCAAAATCATTTAAATTAAGCTGAGGATAGGCTTTCAGACCTTGAAGACAGGATCGCAGATAGCCATCATGAAAGGAAAGAACTTGTAAAAATAACAAGGGAGCATGAAATAACAATTCAACAGCTTCATGATGTTGCAAAGAGAACCAGTGTAAGACTGATAGGCATCAATGAAAATGCAAGAGTCAATACAACTGACTTAAAAAAACTACTTACAGAAGTAATAGCAGAAAATTTCCCAAACATGGGAAAATAATCAGATATGCAGATAAGTGAGGCATGTAGAACACCAAACAGTGGTAACCAAAATAAATCTACACCCAGACATATGCTAATTAAGATCCCACACATATGGCATAAAAACAGAATACTATAAGTTGTTAGAGGAAAGACACAACTCACCTGTCAAGGAAAGCCCATTAGAATCACAGCACAGTTTTCAGCACAAACCCTCAAGTTGAGATGAGCATGTAGTGAAGTATTTCAAGCTCTGAAAAAAAAATAACACAGACTGACGTACCCTGCTACACCTGAAGCTTCTAGAAAAGAAGAGCAAGTCAAACCCAAAGCTCACAGAAGAGAGGAAATTAAAAAGATCAGAGCAGAAATTAATGCAATTGAGACTAAGAAAGCAAGGCAAATAATTAATGAATCAAAGAGCTGGTTCTCTGAGAGAATAAAAAAATGGATAAACCTCTAACCAATCTTATCAAGAAAAAGAAAAAAAATCTCAAATTCATGTAATAAGGGATTAAAAGGGAGAAATTACTACAGATCCTATAGAAATTCAGAAGATCACGAAAATATTTACTCACATAGGGTGGAAAACACAGGAAATTGGCAAAGTCCCAGAAATGTATGAACTACCAAAGCTGAGTCAAGAAGATATAACAATTTTGAATAACCCAATAACAGCTAATGAAATTGAAAATGTGATCAAAAGCTTACCAAGAAAGAAAAGCCCAGGTCCTGATGGATTCACAGCTGAAATCTACAAGAAATTTAGAGAAGATTTAGTGACAATACTACTCAAACTTTTCAATGAAATTGAAAGGGAAGCAATCCTCCCTAACTCATTCCTGGAGGACAGTATTACTCTGACACCAAAACCAGAGAAAGCCCCAACCGGAAAGGAGAACTATAGGCCAACTTCTCTAATGAACATCAATGCAAATATTCTCAATAATATACTGGCAAATAGAATGTAGAAAACCATCAAGAAGATTATACATCATGATGAAGTGGGATTTATTCTAGGAATACAGGGATGGTTTAACATACAAAAACCCATAAATGTAATACACCACATCAATAGTGCCAAAGACAAAAATTACATGATCATCGCAATAGTCGCAGAAAAAGCTTTTGATAGAGTCCAACACTTGCTCATGGTAAAAACCTTACAGAAACTTGGAATAGATGGTATCTACCTCAATCTGATAAAAGCCATCTATGACAAACCAACAGCCAACATTATACTAAATGGACAAAAACTGAAAGCTTTCAACCTAAAATCAGGAACAAGACAAGGATGTCCACTATCACCACTCCTATTCATTACAGTTCTGTAAATATTAGCCAGAGCAATTAGACAAGAGAAAGAAATAAAAGGAATAAGGATAGGAAAGGAAGAAGTTAAATTATCACTATTTGCAGATGACATGACACTCTACATAGAAGAGCCTAAAAACTTCCATCAAAAGGCTACTAGAGTTAAGAAAGAAATTCAGCAGTATAGCTGGATACAATCTCAACACTCAAAAATCAATAGCATTCCTGTACACAAATAACAAACTCACTGAGAGAGAAATTATGGAAACAACACCTTTCAAAGTAGTATCCAAAAAAAAAAATGAAATACTTTGGAATCAATGTAACAAAGAATATAAAAGACCTATATGCTGAAAGCTATAGTACTCTAAAAAAGGAGATTGAAGAGGATGTTAGAAAATGGAAAGATACTTCTTGCTCTTGGTTAAGGAGAACTAACATTGGGAAAATGGCCATACTCCCAAAACTGTTATACACATTTAATGTAATCAAAATACCGTTAACATACCTTACAGATCTAGAGACAATACTCCAAAAATTCATCTGGACCCAGAAGGGAACCAGAATAGCAAAAGCAATTCTGGGCAACCAAAGCAAGGCATGAGGCATCTTAATCCCTGACTTGAAATTATACTACAAACTACAGTGATAAAATCAGCATGGTACTGACGAAAAAATTGACCTGAGGATCAATGGAACAGATTAGAAGATGTAATTATAATTACAAAGACAATCAGCCATCTTATATTTGACAAAGGGACTAAACATGTTCACTGGAAGAAAGATAGCCTCTTTAATAAATAGTGCTGGAAAAATAGACTTTCCCATTCTATCACCATTCACTAAACTAAAGTCAAAATGAGTCAAAGATCTAAATATTAAAATAGAAATACTAAGATTACTGGAAGACAAGGTAGGTAAAAATCTTGAAGACATAGGGGTAAGCAAAGAGTTCATGAACAAAACACAAATCACACAGGAAGTACTTCAAAGAATCAACAACAGGGATTTCATTTTATTAAAAAGCTTTTGCACTTCAAAAGAAATCATCAATAAAGTGCAACAAAAGCCCACAGACTGGGAAAGAATTTCAGCCACCTATCCCTCAGATAAAGGACTTATATCCAGAACATACATAGAATTGGAAGACATCAGGTTCCCCCATATTCAAAGACCCAATCCAAAAATGGGCATCTGAGATGAACACACACTTCTCAGATGATGAAATATAAATGGAAATTAAATACATGAAGAAATGCTCAACATCACTGGTCATTTGAGAAATGAAAATTAAAAAGACATTGAGATTCCATTTCACTCCAGAAAGAATAGGTGCCATCAAGAAATCAACTGATAAAAAATATTGGAGGAGTTGTGGGGAAAAAGGAAATCTTCTCCACTGTTGGTGGGAGTGTAGATGGGTGTGACCACTGTGGAAATCAGTATAGAGATTCCTCAAAAATCTAGGATCAGAAATCCCCTTCAATCCAGCTATTCCCTTTCTGGGTATTTTCTCAGAAAATATAAATGTGTCACGTCACAGTGATATATGTGCACCCATGTTTATAGCAGCACAATTTGTAATAGCTAAATCTTGGCAACAAACAAAATGCCCCTCGACTGCAGAATGGATGAAAATGATGTGGTAGTTTTATACAATAGAATATTACTCAGTCATAAAAAGGATGATCTTGAGGCATTTATAGGTCAATGGCAACAACTTGAGACTAACTCATAAGTGAAATAAATCAGACTCACATTTGTAAATATCGTATTGTCTCCCTAGTGTAAAAAATAAATAGCAATTAAAAAAAACTCAAAGGGCAATAAGATCCAAAGTGTACAATAGATATTGTAATAAGGAAAGGGAAAGAAAGTGCTAAAAATTAATGAACAGCTGGGAAAGAGGAAAGGAGAAATGGAAGAGAGGAAAAGATTATATATTCATAGAGATACACATATAATTTTATGTATATATAAGCATGCAAGATAGATAACTATACTACTAATTCTCTGTTAGTTCATCTGAAAGAATAGTTTATGCTGTCATTATTTGATTGACTGATCATTATTTATGCCTAGATCTCATAACTTGAACAACTACTTCTAAGATAACAATATGTATTATATTGACTAGCTTTGATTTCTTACTTTTTTTTTGAAATTCTGCATTATTACTTCCTTTTTTTCTGTTTTGCTTTTTAATAGAAAAAAAGAAAAAAAGATCACAGTGTTTAGTGCAAGGATGTCTTGTGGCAGATGTTCTGCATTTATACTATTTTGCTTGCATTTAAATTAATGAATACTATTTAATAAAATACTGTTTTGGTTACATTGTGTGTTCTGAAGATCTTATTCTGCAATAAAGGAATGCAAAGAACTCATGAGGCCCAAAATGAGGTCACACAGTAAAAGTTTAGAAGAGCTAAAAATAAAGCAGAGACAACCATATCACTTAACTCGATTTTTGACATAAAAATTTTATTGTGGTAAAAGTGTGGTGTGGGGGAATCAGGCTTAACCCTGAGGATAGAAGACACCTTTATCTTTACCTTTGCCCTTGGGCCTGCATGACAAGGTTGGGTGACATCTACCAGAGCATCATAGATTGAAAAAGCTCAAAATAAAATAATGCCAAGCAAAGGTTAGGTCAGGCTCCTAGGAAATCTCATGAGGTTAGATGAAGACTTTGTTCTCATTAAGAGTAACATTTTGCAGTCACTTTTATATGATACTCATTGTATTCTGAATAGTTTGTGTTAACTGACTTTAAAGTACAATCTTGATTAATTGTAATGTCTAGTCTCTAACGTGTGCCAGGGAGTAAAAACTAGTTTTATGCCAGTTCTATGAAAGTTTAGTAAAAGGAGAAATTCTCTGCACACCATTTGTCCCAGTAATGACATCAGCAGCTGGATCATAGGATCTGTGGTGTGTGAACACCAGGATGGGATTAAATTGCATCCTAGACCCAAGAATGCACTGCTTGTAACAGTAGTAGGTAGAAATGAATCTATGGAAAGTGATCTTGGCTTGCTGGACCTGTGGTTCTCACTTGTATCTTCTCAGTCAGGATGCTGAGGTATATGGATGATGTAAAAATGAAATTGATGTCAAAAAACTTTGTGAATTTATTTTTTTGATTAGTACATGTTTACATTATTTGGGGTTTAAAACTTCTGTCAGGCAGTGGTGAGTCTTCCTACAATTGTAGGAGGGAGTGTAAAATGCTAGAACCACTATGGAAAACAGTACTGAGATTTCTGAAAGAACTAAAACTGGAAATTCTGTAGGACCCAGCTATTCCCCAGGTAGGTGCCCTTGACAAAGACTTTTGAACATTATACTACAGTGACATATGAATTCTGGTTACAATGTTACATGTTCAGCTTGCTTACTTACTAACTGTATAAATTCAGGATTACCTAAAAGTTGTAACACTTTTCTTATTGTACATCAGCCATCACATGTTTTGATCCCAGTTAAGTTGGAAGAAGAATGGTATGATGATTCAGGATACTATGTAATTTAGAAACTTAATCAACTTATGTGTCCTAAACATTTTGTTGCAGCTCTTATTTTAGGAATTACTGCTCTAATAAGTACACTTGCTTCGCTCGCTGCTTCTACCATTGCTTTAGTACAGGAAATCCATACTGCTAATCATGTCAATGACCTGTCTCATAATGTAACAGTAGCCTTAACTATACAAGAAAAATTAGATAAAAAATTAGAAACTCAAATCAATGCCTTAGAAGACACAATTATATATACAGGTAATCAAATTCAAGACCTAAAAACCCAATTAACAACCAAATGTCATACAAATTACAAATGAATTTGCATCACACCTTTCCCATATTCCAATTCCTCAGAGCCATGGTATAAGGTAAAAAATCATCTTCAGGAGTTATGTAGTAATACAGACATGTCTTTAGATATTAAAGCTTTACAAGATAAAATTAGAGATATTAGTTGTGCCCCGCAATTAAATGCTGGTAATGCTTTGGCTGAGAGCTTGTAACCATCAATTAAAAATGTCATTAACTCTGCCACCTGGTGGCCAACTTTTGTTCATTTGGGAGTTTCCATTGTAATAATTCTGATTATTATTTTTATTTTCCCAGTCATCTTCAAAGTAACCTTTTCTTCAATCAAGGCACTTCAAACTCAATTGGAAATTTTTAAATTAAAAAATAAAAAAGGGGGAGATGCTGCATCCTTTTCTAGCCATGTTCTGCTGACAAGGTCCAAACATGGAAGAAAATAGACCCATGTTCTGTTGACAAGATCTAAACATGGAAGGAGGACATCTTCTAAGAAAAGGTCGCAGCATAAAAATTGGCTTTGTGGGAATGGGTTAATGTTTCTTGGGAACTATTGTGTTAACTTGTGCTCTGATCCAGTTCAGAAAATTTCTCTTCTTTCTTTCCCATGCACAAAATCAGTAAAAAATGTACAGACTCCCTAAGTACAAAAGGACAGTTAATAAAATGATTTTCTACAATTAATGGTGTAGTGGTCTGATACCAACTCAGACCGATTAGGCCAAGGCCAGAGTAGAAGTTTGAGAGCTTTTAATGATAATAATAATGACCAGCTTGCTGGGGCTGCCTGGGTACCTCCATGCAGAGAGGCCGACGTGCTACTATGTTTTGTCTTTTAAGAGAGACAGGGTAAATAACACATCCTTGTAGCTGTGAGAACATCACAGGGGGATAGGGGGCTAAATAGTGGCTGAATATGGTCTTGTGCTTTGTAGGCTTTTAGCTAGGCTACCACAATGGAGCATTTAGAATAATTTGACCCCCTATAGCACATTAGACCTCCCTAAATCAAGATTGATATTTTAAAGCAATTGTTAAGATTTTTTCCCATAGGTAAATGGGGAAACGATTCAAATAATTGAAAACCAATCAGTAAACTGTTAATAGCCAAAACACGCTTAAAGGTCTTTAACTAAGTATAAACTTTCTGCCTATGCTGACGAATCATGTATGCTGACTAGTCGTGTAACCATAGAAACCATGTAACCATTCTAATTCTCTTATTTTTTTATTCAAAGTTTCCATTATTTTCCTATGTTCCTCTATTTTTTATATAGATCTTCTTTAGATACACACAGCATTTCTTTCATAATGTTTTTCATTTCTTTTTTTACCTGAGAGATTACTTCTGATCTGATTTCCTCTACAGCTTCATGGATTTGTTTCTTTACTTCAGTTGCTATCATTTCAGAAAGTTCAGTTGTGCAATTTCCAGTGTTTTCCATTTCAGTGTCTCCTGGGTTTATTCTTAGTGGTCTGGAGAACTGAGACTGCATCTTGCTCTTTTGTGTTGTCATTTTCCTCTGGAACCTGTTGTGGCTGGCCTGGCGCTCTCCTGATGGATTGCACTGGAATGCTGTGCTGTATAGAGCTTCAATCCTTTGTTATCCCCATGGCTAACTGGGACACACTCCTGAACCATGGCATCACAGCCTTGTACTCTGTGACCTTTAAGACTGGCCAGGAGTTCCCCTAATGTACTGCTCTCGGTTGCACTGGGATGCTGAGCAGAGCTTGGATCCTCTGTGCAACTAGCAGGGATGCACTCCTGGAGTGTGTCACCAGGGCCTAACACCTAGTTGGGTGGAGCTCAGAACCACTGTGACCCAGGTGGCTAGCAGCGATGCACCCCTGGAGTGTGGCACCACGTCCTTGCACCTTGTTGGGTGGAGCTCAGAACCTCTGCAACCCAGGTGGTTAGCAGCGATGCACCCCTGGAGTGTGGCACGAGGTCCTTGCACCTTGTTGGGTGGAGCTCAGAACCTCTGCAACCCAGGTGGTTAGCAGCGATGCACCCCTGGAGTGTGGCACGAGGTCCTTGCACCTTGTTGGGTGGAGCTCAGAACCTCTGCAACCCAGGTGGTTAGAGTGTTCCCTCTGGGTCGTGGTGCCACTGGATCCTTGTGCCTGGCAGGAAGGAGTTCAGAGCCTCTGGGCCATGCAGCTAGCCTGGGTGCACCTCCAGCGTGTGGTGTTGGGGCCTTACTCCTGACTGAGTGGAGTTCATAACCTCCAGGACCCATCATGTCGCTAGCTGGGATGCACCCCTGAACTATGGTCCTGGGGCCTTGCACTCTGACGGACAGATCTCAAATTCTCCAATACCCATTGGCTAGGCTAGTTGCTCCCTGATAGGTGGCTCTGGAGCTCTGGGCTATGCTGGGCTCAGTACCTCTGTGACCTGTGAGACTGGCTGGGCATTCCCCTGATGGATTATACTGGAATGCTGGGCTGGGCAGAGCTCAGATCCTCCATGCAGCTAGCAAAGTTGCAAGCCCA
>RJWM01044158.1:0-13390 GCA_004363535.1 Dasyprocta punctata | reverse complement strand
TCCCGCCCCAAAAACCAACCAACCAACCAACCAAACAAACAAGATAAATGAGACTATGAAGATGTGAGGACTTTTTGTTGTTGTTGTTGTTATTGTTTGTTTTTTGGTGCCTGCCAGGCAGGTGTTTAAACCACTGAGCTAAAGATCCTCCTGCCTCAGCCTCGCTAGGGTTGGGATTACAGGCGTGCACCACCATGCTCGGCTTTTTTTTTTTTTTTTTTTGTAACAATTTAGTAGTTTCTAATACATTTCAGGATTTGTGCAACCACACCGCTATGTACTCCTAGAAAGACCATCCCCAAAAGCCGTTGTCCGTTCTCTTCCATCTCTAGCACCCGAGTCCACTTCCTGTCTCTGAAGTCGCCTGTCCTGGGCGTTTCCTGTCTGTGGAGCCCACGCTGTGTGTCCTCTGCGTCTGAGTCTCTCAGCACAGCATCAAGGTCCCTCCACACTGCGGCCAGTGTCAGCCTCATCCTGGCCAAGCTGTGTCCCTTCATGAGCTGACAGACACTTATGCTGCTTCCTCTTTTGGAATATAGTCAGCTGCAAATGTTCCTGCCCTGGCTTCCATGTGGACGGTTGGTTCCATTCCTCTCAGGGAGATCCGGGCTGTGGAATCCTAGGTGGCATGGTGACTCTATACTTCACCATCTAAGACACTGCCGGTGGCTTCCACAGCAGCCACACCATATTTCACCCTCAACAGTCGTGATCTGGCTGCCGAGGTCTCCACGTCCTCACCAACACTGGTTGTGATTTGTCTTTTTATTATAGCTGGCCTTCCTTCTTCCCCCATATATATGTTTCCAGTACTGGGGATTGAACGCAGGGCTTTTGCACAGAGCTCCATCCAATCCTTTTTGTCTCAGTCTCTCGGAGTGCTGGGATGATAGACAGTGCACCACAAAACCAGCCTTACTGTGGTTTTGATTTGCATTTCCTTAATGACTAATGTCACTGAACATGTTTTTCACGTGCTTTCCTGGCTTTTTTTTTTTTTTTTTGAGAAATGTCTATCCAATTCTCCACCCAGCTTCGGACCTGCTACATGCTTGTAATCCCAACATTCAGGAGGCTGAGGCAGGAAGACTGCTGATCATTCAAGGCCAGTTTGGGCTACAACGTGAGCGCAAGGCCGGCCTGAACTACATAGTGCGACCCTGCCTCAAAAAACTAGGGCTGGGAGTTTGGCTCAGTGGCTTAAGCACCTGCCTGGCAGGCATGAGGCTGTGTTTGATCCCTGGTGCCACATACACACACACACACACACAAAAAAAAAAAAAAAAGAAAAAGATACTGGAATAACAACCCTATAATCACAGCACTCTGGAAGGCTGAGGCAGGAGGATCACAAGTTTAAGCTCAGCATGGGGGAAATTTTTAAAAGGAGATGTAGGTTAGTGCAAAGGCCCTGGATTCGATCCCCAGTAATTGTTTTATGGATTTTTTTTTAATGTTAGCAAAGTTTTATTAATAGTACAAAAACAGGCTCTGTAAGGCAAGTTTGGGCCAAGTAAAAGTAAGAAAAAAAATACATCTTATAGGGGCTGGGGATACAGCTCAGTGGCACTGTGCCTGCCTGGCAAGTGCAAGGTCCTGAGTTCATTTACAGATACCAAAAAAAAAAAAAAAAAAAAAAAAAAAAAAGTACACCCTGCAAGAGAAAACATAGTGACCTTTTTTGGGTTTTTGAGACAGGGCCTCACTATGTAGTCCAGGCTGGCCTTGAACTTACTACCTAGTTTTCTGGCCTCAAACTACTGGGACTTCTCCTGCCTCAGCCTCCTCAGTACAGGCATTACAGATGTGCACCACTACACCTGGCTCAATCCCCAGTTTTGAAAATAAACAAAACCCTGCACAAGCCAGGCGTGGTGGTGCACGCCTTTAATCCCACCGGCACTCAGGATGCTGAGGCAGGAGGATCGTTGTGAGTTCGAGAACAGCCTGAGCTACAAAGTGAGTTCAAGGCCAGCCTGAACTGCATAGTGAGACCCTGTCTCAAAAAATAGGGCTGGGGATTTAGCTCAGTGGCCTAAGTGCCTGCCTGGCAGATGCGAGGCTGTAAGTTCGATCCCGGTACAAAAAAAAACAAAAACAGAAACAGCAACAACAACAACAAAGAAAAACCAACCCTAGGAAGTCTTCAATTTATTCTCTCCAAAGGATTCTAATGATCAGAGAGGTTAAGTAACCTGCTCAAGGTCACACAGGAATTCAGTCTCTTTATGTCTGAATTTTAAAAATAGTAAACCTAGATGCTATCCCCCCACCCCAGCGGGTTGTATGGCTGTAACAGTAGGGCTAAGGACAAAGCCGGGCCTAGCTCTCTGTTCACGCTACTGGGGTACATGTGGGGATGAAGGACTGTGCCACCCTACCAAGTCCCCAAGGGCCCTCTGATGCCCCGGGCAGTGTCCAGAGATACTGTCGCTCTCTGGGCCTCAGTTTCCTAGAGTTTCAGAAATGGCTGCTGTTTCTCCAGCTGCAGTGCGGTCGGAGGAGACACGAACCCGCTGGTAATTCCATAGAGCCCCGTGAAGTCTTTCCCTGCAGGAATGGCTCTTCTATAGCCTTTCCCATCGGATATCTGGGAGTGGTGGCACAGTGGGGGAAACTGAGTCACAGGCAGCCCTGGTGTCGCTTTGAGGGCCAACGTCTGTGCTCCAGCTACCTGCGGACGCATAGGCTGGGGCTCCCGTGACCTCCAGTTCCCAGGCCGCTGGACTACCGGCCGGCCGCGAGTTTGGGGAACCGGAGCTCACTCCGCAGTACTCGGGGCAAAGTCCCGGTTCCACCCTCCTCCGGACCCATGGCGCCTCCCTCGGTCCCTTCCCACCTACTCGGGCTGGTTTCGCTGTAAGTCCTGGGGCCATCACTTCCCCTCTGGGGGCCTCCCCGGGGTTCCCCTGGAAGCCAAATGATTATTACAAAAGCCAATTCAACCCGTCTGGGTGTTGAAAAGGCGCTTTTAATTTTAATCGGCTGAGCAAAAAAAAAAAAAAAAAAAGCAATAAAATCCCGTGTTGGGGTGAGGGGGATGCTTTGAAGTCACCGAGCAGACCCAGGTCCATTTCTGGCAAGCCGCTGCAGTTTGGGGCCTCTATGTAAGATAGTGGTGTTCATAATAATACTGACAAATACGAATGACAAGAGGATTAGAGGTTAGCCTGCAGGCAAGCGGATCTCCTTGAAGTGTGACAGCCACCGAGTAAGTGCCCAAGGAAGGGACTGACAGAACGGAAGCAGGCTTCTCCATCAGAGCGCGGATGGAGGGGAAACTGAGGCCAGGGGTGTCCTTCTCCCCACCGCATCCCTGGCAGCCGACTGCACCCGGCCAACCCCTTCCCGAGTGTGCGTGCGGGGCACCTACTCCGCGCACCGAGCAGTCAGCGGGCCCCGGTCACGCTGTTCTCACCATTTGTCCCCTCCTCTCCTTCCTCCTCCTCCGCCGGACCTCTCCCACGACCAGGGAGGAAGTAGGAGAAAAGACAGACGAAGAAAATAATAATAAAGTTGAGCTAAGCCAACGCCTCCCCACTGCCCACCTCCGCCCCTCAGATCCGTGAGGCAGCAGGACGCAGGACCCAGGAGTACGGGGCCGGGTCCCCTGTCCCGCCCAGTGACCCACAGTTGGGTGGGGGAACTTGGGAAAGCCGGGAAAACAACCTCTCTCCTCCTCCTCCTCCCCGCCCCCTCGCCAACCCCTTCCCCGCGCTACGCCCCTGGCAGCCGCGGGTGGAGGCGACCGCTTTATATAATCGCGGGAGGGCAGGTCGCCTGTCGCCTTCGGGGACCCTGGCGCGCTTTCGCCATCTAGGTTCTGGCAAAGCCTGGGGGTCCCTTGCGCAGGCTGGGAAAACTGAGGCCGGCGAGGCACAGGGGCTTGGCTCAGGGTGTGTGAGTGTGGGGACAGTGGGGGGTCTCCACGCGCTCATCTCACTACCCTGCCTCCCACCCGGCCACCCAACAGCCCACCACACCGCCCGGGCAGCGCGCCCCACGCCCGCATCGCCAGTGCGCACGGCGCTCCCCGCCCCCGCTGCCATCGCGCCACGCCCCAGGCGTCGGGGGCAAAGCCCGAGCCCCCCTGGACCCCGCCCTGCCGCGCCGAGGCTGGGGGCCTGTTTATCTGCCGCCCCCACCCCCCGCACCCGGGGGGCCTCTCCCCCCGCGCCCCGGGGAGCTCTGGGGCCAGATAAGCCGGCCGCCTGGCACTGGGCCGCGCGCGGGGCGGAGAGGTCAGGGAGGGGGGCGCGCGCCGGGGCGGGCTGGACCCCCCCTTACACCCCACAACTTGACACAAAACCTAATAACAGCCCGGGCTCCCCGGCGCAGCGGGGCGAAACCCCACGGGAGGGCAGGGACGTGGCAAGAGCGGACCTGCAGAGCCTGTTCTGGCCTCCGAGGCCCGGGCGCGGGGTGGGGGGGGCGGGCTGGGCGTGAGGGGGTGCGGCGGCTGCGGCACCTTTAAGACAAGGGAGGACCCCTCTTGCCCTCGGAGAAACCAGGAAGGGAGTCGCGAGCATCATACGGGGCTTTGCTGTACTGTACGGTGACTGTAGGGGCAGTGACGCCGCCGCCGCCGCCGCCGGAGCGAAGAGCGCCGCGGGCCGAGCGCGAGCCCAGGGAGCGCGAGCGCCAAGGACCCCGCCGGCCGAGGGCGCCCCGTCCCCGACTCCGGGCCCCGGCCCCGCGCCCCGGCCCGGCCCGAGCCCCGGCCCCGCGAGGTGAGTCCACAGCGCCCGATGGCGCGGGGTGTAGGGCGGGACCGCGGGGAGGGGGCGCGCGCGGCGCCCACCCTGCGCCTGGACCTGGGCTGAGGGACCTTTCTGCCCCCAAGTTTCCAACCCGGGGGTCCCCGTGGCAGCTGTTCTGACTCGCCCCAGATTAGGAGCGCGGGGACCGGGAGAAGGGATTGGGGGCGAAGTGCATGGTTTGTGCGCCAGCCGCCCCCCCAACCCCACCCGGGTGCCTGGCTTTCGGGGCTCCCGGGCGCGCAGAGCGGGGGAGGGGAAGAGGGGCTGCATTGAGGGTGCGGGGGAAACCGGCGTGGGGAGATAGGGGGGCGCGTCGCGTGCTAACTTTGCTGCCGGGTCCGGCTGGGGGGGCGCTTTCGCCTCCCCCCAACCCCGGCGGGGGCCTATTCGGTGCTGCGTGCATACGTTGGAGTTGGGCAGGATGGAGCTCCATGGGGGATGGGGGGGAGGGGGCTGAAAAAACAGGGAGGGGGGCTTTGCAAAGGAGGGGGAAGGGGTGGGGTGTCCGGGAGGGTGGGCGGGAGGGGCCGCGAGGCCCTCTGGGTGTTGTAGTCCCTAGGCCGCTAGCGGCTGGCAGGTGGCTGGCGGGGCGAACTACAAGTCCCAGGGTGCATCGCACCGGCGGCTCGCTGCGGCCCGGGGGGAGGGGCGGTGCGGAGGAGGGGCGGTGAGCGGCGGGCTCACCGGCCAATGGGTGCGGGCGACGGCTCGGCGCGGCGCTGTGGGCGGAGACTACGCGGGGGCGGTGCCTGCGCCGGCTCCCCTTCCCGGGGGCCGGTGGCGGTCCCGGCTTCCGGCTGCGCGGCCGCGGGCCGCCCCCTCCCCGCCTCGGGCCCCTCCCGCCTGTTGTGTAACTGTCCCCAGCCCCCTCCCCTCGGGTCCCCCAACCCAAAAACGGGGGCCCCCTCCTCTCCGAGGGCCCTCTCCGGGTAGGGTGTCGGTGAGGCGGCGGTGCGGCGCAGGAGAGCCCGGGGATGCGCGGCCTGGCGCGGGCCGGCCGGGGCGCGAGGGAGGCGGCGGGCGAGCGGGCGGGCGGGCCCAGATCCGGGGTAATTTGCATCGCCCTCCCCCCAGCCCGGGTGGGGATTGGCCGCCGGCGGCGGGGGGTGGCGCGGGGCCAGGCGCATTGCCGCCTCCCGGGCCTCGGAGGAGCCAGCCCAGCCGCCGCCGCCGCCGCCGGGGCCGGGCCCCTCGCGCTGCCCGGGGAAGGAGGTAGGAGCCCGCGCCTGTTCGGCGGGGCCGGGGTGGGGGCCGCGACGCAGCGGGACGGGGCGCTTCCTGCTCCCCCCTCACCCGGCCCGGCGCCTCTGCTTGTGCGCGCGGCCCCCGATCCCCGCCCGCGCCCCCGGAGCGCGTGACCCCGTCTCCTCTGGCCGGACCCCCCCCTCCCCTTGACGCCAAGCACCACGTGCGAGCCCTGAGCTCGGGCAGGAGGGGCGAGCGGCGCGATCTGGTCCCCTCCCCCTCCCGCTCTCCCTTCCTCCCTCCCCCAACCCGGGGCTGCGGACCTGGCCGGGGGCTCGGCGAGGCCCTGGAGCCCGTCCATTCCCGGGACCAGGCCTCTATGGCTCCTAGGAGATAGCGACTTCCCCCGCGCTTGGCCCCGTGGCCCACTGGGGAGCCCGGGGACCGCCGCAGGACGCTGCTGTCCAGCCAGGCCCGAGGCACCCAGTCGATGTCTACTAAGTGCTTGGCAGAATGCAGCGAGGACTTGGCGGGGTTGCATGGGGAAGCGGGCAGCGCCTTCTCTCCCCCCAGCCGGGCGGCGGAAGTGAGAGGTGTGCATGCCCCTTCCCCCAGCGGGCCCACCTGGTTCACCCATGGGTGGCTGACCCGCCACCCCCCTGCGCCTCCTCCCTGCCAACTGCCTCCCAGAGCCGCCGGAGAGGGCGTCCGGGATTCCATGTCAGCCCCCCCACCCGGGCCAGGGCCAGGGCCAGGGCGTAACCCTGAGCGTGCCGCTCCCACACTGGGGGGGCCTCCCCTCCAGCGGCCCGATCACTTCCTATTGGCAGAACCGGCCTAGGAGAGGTCCCCAGGCCCTGCCAGGGCAGAGGGCACCAGGCAGGGGCTGCGCTCCCTCAGGACCGTCCCCCACGGGGCCCCGGCTGGGCCTGGCACCTCTCAGCTGGGCTCGGGGCTCTGTTTACGGCCTCCCATCTCTGTGGAGACGGAGCCTGGGGGAGGGGGGGCCTCAGCCACCGGCGGCTGGGGAAGCCAAGCCTCAGGGCCGGAAAGAGGACCCAACGGGGACACTGAAATTTTAATTCGTGGGTCACTTTGGGGGGGTATTTATTATTCAGTTCTGATTGGCTGCGTGTGGACCAGTCAGCACCCTGGCCTGGGCTGGGAGCCACCAACTCTTAGCCGGGGGAGGAGGAGCAGGCACTGCGGGGAGCTTAGGAGCCCTTGGCTCTGTCGGGGAGACTGAGGCAGGGCCCGAGCGGGGCCGTGGGGAAGGTCCCTGGGATGTCAGCGAGCCCTTGGTGTACCGGGGTTTGTTCTGTTGTTTCCTTGGGGCCATCTGATCTGGAGCTAGGTCCACCTGGTGGCTGTCCTTGTTACCATAGGAGGAACCCAAGGCGGGAGCCGAGGCCGGCCTCCCCCTCCCCCCCGTGATCTAGGCAGCTCGGGTCTTGAGCGCAGCCTGGGTGTCAGGGTTGTTGGTGGGCAGAGGAGACGGCATCGTGGGGGAGCAGAGAGCAGCCCAAGGTCACGTTTGCAGCGAGGTCTGATCCTTGTCGTGGTGGAGCCTTCCTAAAGTCCCCTGGGTGGTACAGCCCGGGCACCTGCCCACCTGTGTTCTCCAGCGCCTGTCATGAGCAAGCACTGGACAGTCACCCAGGATGTGTCTGAAGATGATACTGAGCTCAGAGAGGGGCAGCAAGACTCCCAAGGTCACCCAGCATGAGACCCAGAGGTCCTGCCTCCCAGCCTTAATCCCGCCAACCTGCACCCGGGGCCCCCAAGGCGGACAGGGCTCGGTTTTATAGCTCATTATACCCAAGGGGACTGGGGTCACCTCCCCAGAGCCAAGCCTCAGGCCTAGCCCTTCTAAAATGGCCCTCCCTGAGCTTTGCCCAGGAGCCTCCTGGGTATGAAGGGCCCCCCAGTACAGTCTGGAGCCCCCTGCCTTCACCCCTTCGCTCCCTGCTGGAGGGAGCACCCCGGGCTGGCGCCAGCCACCTGGGGTCTGCCTGGTGGGTCATCAGCCACTTGGGACACCCTGTGAGCCCCCAGCAAGTCACCTTGTCCTGAACCGCCCTGCAGCAGCTCTGGGTGGCGGAGACCAGCAGAACAGGCTAGGCCGGGCCCTGCTCCACCTGGGACCCATCCATGGCCGCCACGTCCCCTCTGCTGGCCTCAGCTTTTCTGTCAGTGCAACGGGGACACCACGGGGGACATTGTGGGGTTAACATCTCGAGCTTCGTGAGGCCCTGGGAATAACTGTTCAGCCTCTGGCCTCAGGGGAGCACCCCCCATCCCTGTCTTGAGGAGCTTGAGTGCCTGGACATCTGTGGGACTATCCTGGGTCCCCTGGCCTCAGGATGGGGGATTTGATGGTCTGCTGCTAGCTGGGGGCCCTGTGCTGGGGGAGGGGACAGGCGATCTGGGAGGACTAGTCAGTCTGGCCTAGTTGGTTACGTGGCCTGTGTTGGGATTCCAGCTCTGCTGTGTGACCTGGGGGAAGTCACCGCCCCTCTCTGAGCCTGCCTCTTGGAGAGCCAGCAGGGTGGGCATGAACTGCGGTACTCTGTACTCGTGACCAGGCCCAGGCCCGGTGCCCTGGGGGGAGAATCTGGCGCAGGCAAGGAGGTAGGCCAGAGAGCCGGCCCCTCCATCTGTCCCCTCAGCAGGCTGTGGTCGGTCACTTGGTGGAAGTGTCCCCACCCACGCCTTTCTGGTCTAACTGGAAAACAAGGCCCGTCCCATTAGGGTGTGGGTACCAGGGAGCCCCTTTATCTGGGCTTTCAGGCTGAGCCCTCCGCCAGCCATGCCGGGTGTGGAGCACCACAGGTGGCTCCAGGTGACAAACAGGTCCGGGGAGGTCCCCGTGGTCTCCCGTGGGCATTTGGAACAGCAGGTGGGGTGGCAGCGACAGAATTCTGCAGAGCTGGGCCTTGCTTACCCCCGATGACAGGAAGCTCATTCTCTCCACCCCTTGCGGGGATGGCTGAGGCTTCCTCTTGGAACCCAGCCTTCTCCTGACTGTGGGCTTCCTGGCTCGTGATGGCCCCTTGGGAGTGTGAGAACTGGGTGGGCCTCGGCCCCACCCTGGAGTGGGGGGTCGGATGGAGTCCCCACGCACGACCTCATCCTTGCCCCCCGGGAACACACACTTCCCCCTGGGCTGGCCACCTTCCTGCCTCTGGCCCTTTAAGGCCTGGGCAGGAAGCCCCTCCCCACTTAGGGCAATAAATGGCCATGTAAAATGGCCGAGGGCCCTGCGGGTCCTGTTTGCTCCAGGTCCGGCCCAAGGGAGGCTGGCTGCCCGGCAGGTCAGGCGGCAGCGGGTGGACTGGCTGCCGGCTGACTGCCACCCTGGGCCTTGGTGATCCCCAGCAATTGTGGGGGTGACCGTGGGGACCAGCCTTGCTGCATGTGTGACCTTGGGCCGGCCGCCCACCCTCTCAGGGCCTGGCTTGACCCTGTGCTGTCCTCCTGGGTCCGTGCCGCCTGGCACGTAGTAGGTGGAGGTGGGTTGGATTCCTGGAACCACCCCGAGCCACCAGGGCCCCTAAGTTTGTCCGTCCCCCTTCTAGTCTGCAGGGAATGGGCAGGGGACAGGCTGGGTAGAGCTTTTGCGGGGGGAGCGGGCTCAGACACACAGTAGGTCCTCAGGCAGGTTTGCCTATCAGGGACCCGTTTCTTTCTACTGCTAGGATCCCAAGGAAACGGCGACTGCCCAGAGATTGTACCTGTAGCTGTGTCATACCGCACATGAGGAGGAGCTGGACTTGAACCCGGGCCGCCCTGTGTGGCACCCAGTAGGTGTGCGAGGCCCCTCCTCCCTGCTCCTCTCTACTTGGCTTATCTCCCTCCCCCTCTGGAGTCGTCCCCTACCCCGGAAGTGCCCTCCAGGAAGGCTGTGGGTGGCAGTTACCTGCCCAGCCTCCTCACCAGTGTCCCTTGCCCTTGGGGACCATGTGGGTGGGAGGAGGCCGGGTCTGGGATCTCGGGGAGGTTCCCCTCTTCCCTCCTCCCCTCAGCTCCCCTCAGTCCTGGGGTCCTCCCCGGGGACACCTGCTGCACTCTGACCTCACTGTCCCCGGAAGCTGGGAGGTGGTGGCAGGTCCGGTTGAAACGCCTGCGCCCTGCCCTGGCCACCTGCGTGCCGGGGCACCTTGGTGAGCCTCTCCGGGCTGGGGGAGGATGGGACCAAGGGGCTTTGGAAAGCAGGTACAGCAGGTAAACCTTGGTTAGGTGGGTCTGGGGGTGGGGGGCCACGGGGTCACCCGGGAGACTGGGCGTACCCGGCCGCCTGGCCGCCTCTGGTGGTCACTTTCTGCACCTGTCCTGTGCGCCACCTGGGGAGGCCAGGCCCGGGGAAGGGGGTGGCCACCTGCAGCCCGGGAGGGGCCTGCTTGGGTCTGTCCTTGGTGGGACGGCAGAGTCAGCACTGCCTCCCGGAAGTCCCACATAGGTGGCACAGGCGGAGCAGTGGCCCCGGCGGGTGAGGGTCTAGCGTCCCGGGGTCCCCCCAGGGTGGGACTCCCAAGGGACAGAGACCCAGCGAGTGCTTCCAAGGTCCTACTGGGTATCAGGTGCCAGGAAGGGTCATAGTGGGTCTTCAGAGGGTGGGGACCCCGGGGGACTCTGTGCCCACACCCGTCTTCCTTCCGTCACCTGCGGGCAGGCCGTGCCCCTTGTCACCGGGAGAGGGCCCCCCCAGGCCCAGGTGGGGGCGGTGACAGGGTGTGGCCAGCAGGTGCCTCCTGTTTGCGGGCAGAGGGCAGGCCAGGCGTTGGCAGGGCCCGGGCAGGAGTCGCCAGGCAGGATGGGCCGGGGACGGCCCCGAACCCCAGCCCATGTAGATGGCCTTGCTGGATGCCTTCAGCCAGGATTCCAGCCCTCTCTGGGCCTTGGTCCTCTCACCCGTCACATGGGGACTGTGACACTCAGGGGCGCTTTCCTGGCATGGCCAACCTCCCCCCAGGCCTGGCCCTCAGGCCAAGAGGGTGACATTCGGGAGATCGGAGGTCCCAGAGAGAGGTGGCTCTTCGGGTCCAGCGGGAACCCGTGGCCCTTGAAATAGGCCCTGGGGCAGTCGCTGGCCCCGGGTGCGGAACTGGCAGGAAGCTGAGGTGGCCTTCTCCATGTCGAAGGGCAGTGGTGGAGGCATTGGTGGGGCTGAGTCACTTGGACCATTTTGGGCCCCAACACCGAGGCACCCCCAGGACACCAAGCTGTTGCCTGGGGAGCCCCAGGTCAGCCCGGTGGGCCTGGGTGGCCGTCTTGGGGGCTCCAGTGGCTTGGGTCCGAGCCCCCTCGGTGGTGGGTGGGGCCGGCCTTGGCGAGGAGGGGTCGGCCTGTCTGATCCAAGCCCCATCTGTCCCCGCGTGGCCCGAGGCGCGGGCCCAGACGGCAGATGGTGGCAGGGGGTGGGAGCCACCAAAGGGGGCTCTGTAGTGGCTTCCCAGGGGGCCATGGTGCATTCGGGGTCCTCCCCACCCCGGCCCCCCTGCTCCCGGCAGCCACATCTGAGCCGCCCTTCCCCACCGCGGGCGGCCGGGTGGAGGAAGGGGGCCCCCAGCAGCTGGTGCGGCGGGAAGGAGGGTGGGCGGAGGGCCCGAGCCCCGGCAGCGAGCAGGCCGCACAAAGGTCCCTGTGTGGCCGCGGCAGACCCCGCGCCAAGGGCTGCCAGGGTGGGCGGGCGCTGGACCACCGGGTGAGACCCCAGCCAGCGGGGTCCCGTGGACCTCAGGAGGCCTCGCTCAGGCCCCGTCCCATGGGAGAGGCCCGGGCCCCGGCCCGAGAGCCACCCGAGCCCAGAGGAACCGGAGGAGCACGGTTGGCGTGGGGTGGCACGGGGCTCCCTGGAGAGGGCGGAGGGTTGGGGACAGGAGCCAGAGGGTTGCACAAGGCCCGGGGTGGGCGGATGAGTCACAGCTCGGGGGAAAGCGGAAAGGGGGAGGGCGGAGGAGAGGAGTGGGTTGGGCGGTCCCCCAGGGCCCTGTACCTCCAGGAACCAGGGCCCATTTGACAGATGGGGGGACTGAGGCCCGGAGAGCACCAGGAGCTTTCCAGCAGGCTGAATGGCACAGCCGAGGTGGCAGAGAGGCGGGGAAAGGCTCTCGGTCCTGGCCCCTCCTGGGGGCCATGGCTGGGTGCGACCCGGCTTTCCCTATTACTCACTGCCGGGCCAAGCCCGTGCTGGGGGCTCCCGGGCAAGAAGTTCGTCAGCCGACACGGGCCCTGTCCCAGCGGGACACGCCCTCTGTGCCCTTGAGCCCAGCCAGGTTTCGGCCCGGGTGCCCAGGGTTCCACCGCGCTCCTTCTGCCAGCTCGGAGTCCCCGGAGGAAACTGGAGACACGGGCAGAGCTGGGGCAGGGTGTAGCTCTGTCCTTGTCAGGTGGCTGCAGGCAGGGGTCGTTGGCCGTGCCCCCCATCCGCGCCCCCAGGTTCATCTTCCTCCAGGGAGCCAAGGTGCCAGGGCCTGGGGGCGCACAGACAGGCCTGACTCGGGGACCTCGTGACCATCCCTGTCTGGCGTATTTCTTGGGCTCCTACTGTGTGCCTCAGACACCTCCAGGTGTCCTGTGACTTGGGTTCCCAGGGGCCTCCCATTGCGGGGTACGAGGGTCCCCACCTCTCCTCGGCAGCCAGAGTGGGTTTCACCAGCATGAATGGATTAGGATTAAAGCCCGGCATGGTGGCGCACGCCTGTAATCCCAGCAATCGGGAGGCTGAGGCAGGAGGATCGCTATAACATCAAGGCCAGACTCTGTCTCCAAAAAAAGAAAAAACAGGGGATTAAGGCACTTGGGCACTCATGCAAAGCTGGGTAAACTGAGGCTGGGGGAAGTGGAACATGTGAGTGCCCTTATGCACAGCTGGGGAAACCAAGGCCAGGCATGAGATCAGCTGTGCCCTCCCCCAACTGGGGTCCGCCCTGGGCACGGAGGCACTATGTTCACGGACCACGCTCTCCCCCTCCCACCCCGACCCCCCAGCAGGTCTCGGCGCGGAAGATGGCCGGCGGCGTGGACGGCCCCATCGGGATCCCGTTCCCCGACCACAGCAGCGAGATCCTGAGCGGCCTGAACGAGCAGCGGACGCAGGGGCTGCTGTGCGACGTGGTGATCCTGGTGGAGGGCCGCGAGTTCCCCACGCACCGCTCCGTGCTGGCCGCCTGCAGCCAGTACTTCAAGAAGCTCTTCACGTCGGGCGCCGTGGTGGACCAGCAGAACGTGTACGAAATCGACTTTGTGAGTGCCGAGGCGCTGACCGCGCTCATGGACTTCGCCTACACGGCCACGCTGACGGTGAGCACGGCCAACGTGGGCGACATCCTCAGCGCCGCGCGCCTGCTGGAGATCCCGGCTGTGAGCCATGTGTGTGCCGACCTCCTGGACCGGCAGATCCTGGCGGCCGACGCGGGCGGCGGCGACGCGGGCCAGCTGGACCT